>CAJQZP010000935.1:9757500-9895000 GCA_907164705.1 Parnassius apollo
GTAAAGTTGAAAAATGATTCTCAAATTTCAATTTATCAACTTTATTCTAGTTATATTTGGATTCTTCAGAAGTGGCTCAGGATGAGTAGAGAAGAAAACCTTTAGTTCCGGAGTGCCTTCCCAGACCACCTCCCAATCCACTCACGTAACAACCCCGGTAGCAGATCTAGTCTACGGCTCCAACGACAACCAACAATCTTCTCACACTCTCAATTCCTAAGTCCTCTACACCAGTATAATGAAGGAGGGGATCGGGGGGGGGGGCTTCAATAACGATTAAATGCCTAAGAAGTTCTTTAAGATTTCAGCCATGTATTAAGTAAAGTGTTACGAAATACTTCCACACTTTCAGACAACTTTAGGTAATTTTCATATTTAACTCTTTAAAAACTTTTAACTAATTAAATTAAACTAATGCCGTGTAGTGGCGGTTAAGAATATTCACTACCCCATATCTTCCCGTGGGTGTCGTAAGAGGCGACAGAGGGAGACAGGCAGGAGATGGGCAGCAGCGTCTTCCTGATGACAACTGTGACGTAATAAAAAACTGCGGTTGCCAACCCGCTCGCCAAGCGTGGCAACTATGGCAAATACCCCCCAATGAACAAATACACAAACAGACGGCCCCCCAGTCCCCGGCGGCCCCGCTATTCCTGGCTACGGTGGCGACCATGGTAACGGCGGGGCAGGGGGTGCTAAGAATCTCCGGTGGAGGTTCGGTTGCCACCTACGACGACTCGACCTGGCAACATATAACGCACGCACCCTGAGGACTGACGAGAAGATACTGGAGCTGGAAGAAGAGGTAGACAAGTTGCGCTGGCATATTATTGGATTATCCGAGGTCCGAAGAGAGGGGGAGGACACGGCAATCCTCGAGTCCAGCAACTTGTTCTATCACCGGGAGGGCGACCATCTGTCCCAAGGAGGTGTCGGATTTATCGTCCACAAATCTCTCGTCAACAACGTTGTAAAGATTGGGAGTGTGTCGACGAGGGTCGCGTACCTGATACTCAGAATCACCAAACGGTATTCGCTGAAGGTCATTCAGGTTTACGCACCAACCTCGGCACATCCCGATGAGGAGGTGGAGGAAATGTATGAGGATATTTCCAGAGCCATACATTCCTCCAGAACCTACTACACGGTGTTGATGGGAGACTTCAACGCAAAACTGGGCACAAGAGAAAGCGGTGAGCTGAAGGTAGGGAAATTTGGAGTAGGGCAACGGAACCGAAGGGGCCAGCAGCTGGCCGACTTTATGGAGAAAGAGGGACTCTTTATGATGAACTCTTTCTTCCAGAAGCGGCCCCACAGGAAGTGGACCTGGTCGAGCCCCGACGGTTCGACAAAAAATGAGATTGACTTCATTATGACGACCAGACGCCAACTGTTCAGTGATGTCTCAGTGATCGCAAGGGTGAAAACTGGCAGCGATCACCGAATGGTTAGAGGCACACTGAACCTAAACGTTAAGTTGGAGAGGTCTCGTCTAATGAAGTCAACGCTCCGTCCCCCTCGTGCTCTAATCCAGAATCCCGAAACCTTTCAGCTCGAGTTACGTAACCGCTTCCAGTGCCTAGAAGATTGCAATGCAGTGGACGATATGAACGACAAGCTCGTGGAAACTGTCCATGCGGTCGGAGCTAAGTTCTGTAAGACCCGCCGCAGAAGAACACAAAAACTCTCCGATCACACTCTTAATCTCATGGCTGTTAGACGGGAGATGAGGCTGCAATCGTCAACAGATTTGACAGCATACAGGCAACTGAACAGACAGATCTCCAAATGCATACGGCGAGACTTACGCAACTTTAATATTTCTCGTATTAAAGAAGCGATCGAGCGGAACCAGGGCTCCAAAGTCTTTGCCAGAGATCTGTCTGCCAGAAAGAGCCAACTGTCAAGGCTGAAGACTGAGTGTGGCAACATCGTTTCCGGGACACCTGAGATTTTGAGTGAGATTGAGAGGTTCTATGGGCAGCTGTACACATCATCGTTGGAGCCACACGCAAGTGTGAGTAACGATCCAAGAGCAAGTCTTATCCGACACTATTCCGATGATATCCCGGACGTCAGTCTAAGCGAGATTAGAATGGCTCTCCAGCACCTTAAAAACGGCAGGGCCCCAGGCGAGGATGGAATTACAGCGGAGCTTCTGAAAGCGGGTGGAACACCGGTACTTGAAGTCCTTCAGAAGCTCTTCAATTCCGTCCTCCATGGTGGCACTACTCCAGAGGCGTGGAGCAGAAGTGCGGTGGTCTTGTTCTTTAAGAAAGGCGACAACGCTCTCTTAAAGAACTACAGACCGATTTCCCTTCTGAGCCGCGTCTACGTGCTGTTTTCGAGAGTCATTACGAATCGTCTCGCACGCAGACTTGACGACTTCCAGCCTCCCGAACAAGCCGGTTTCCGAAAAGGCTTCAGTACTATAGACCACATACATACCCTGCGGCAGATTGTACAGAAGACTGAAGAGTACAATCTGCCACTTTGCCTGGCGTATGTGGACTATGAGAAAGCCTTTGATTCCGTCGAAATTTGGGCGGTGCTACAGTCCCTTCAGCGGTGCCAAGTTGACTGTCGGTATATCGAAGTGCTGAAGTGTTTGTACAGTAGGGCTACGATGGCTATCCGAGTACAGAACCAGAGCTCGAAACCTATCCAACTGCAGAGAGGTGTAAGACAGGGTGACGTTATATCCCCGAAACTCTTCACCGCTGCATTGGAAGACGTTTTCAAGCTACTGGACTGGAAAGGATACGGTATTGACATCAATGGCGAGTACATCACTCACCTTCGATTTGCCGACGATATAGTCCTTATGGCAGAATCGCTGGAGGACTTAAGCACTATGCTCAATGACCTCAATAGTGCCTCCCAACGGATAGGTCATAAGATGAACATGGACAAAACAAAGATCATGTTCAATGTCCATGTCACACCTATGCCGGTAGTTGTTGGGAGCACTATGCTCGAAGTTGTTGACGAATACGTTTACCTGGGACAAATAGTCCGACTAGGTAAGTCCAACTTCGACCGAGAGGTCAATCGACGGATTCAACTCGGCTGGGCAGCGTTCGGGAAATTACGGCATATCTTTTCGTCAGGTATACCTCAATCTCTAAAAACTAGATTGTACAACCAGTGCGTGTTGCCAGTGATGACTTACGGATCTGAGACGTGGTCCTTCACTGCTGGCCGTATGAGGACGCTTAAGGTCGCTCAGCGAGCTATGGAGAGGGCTATGCTCGGAGTTTCTCTGCGTGATAGACTCAGAAATGAGGATATCCGCAGTAAAACCAGAGTGACCGACATAGCCCAACGGATTAGTAAGCTGAAGTGGCAATGGGCCGGCCATATAGCTCGAAGAACCGATAACCGATGGGGAAGAAAGGTTCTCGAGTGGCAGCCTCGTACCGGTAGGCGTAGTGTAGGGCGACCCCCACTAGATGGAGTGACGACCTGGTAAGACATGCAGGAAGTCGATGGATGCAGGTGGCTCAGGACCGTGCTTTGTGGCATTACTTGGGGGAGGCCTATGTTCAGCAGTGGACTTGTGAAGGGCTGTAATGATGAATTAAATTAACAATATACAAAATTGTAGCTTGGTGTTTGGCACATTAGTCAATGTAGCGGCCAGTTCCCCGGCTTAGAGACAATGGTTTATGCCAGAAAGATCATGGCTTCCGGTAAATGGTGGTATAGACATCTTGTTAGCCTCAGCTGCGATTGTTAATCCGCTTGCTATGCATGGCAATTTAGGCAAATTCTCCCTACAACAGGACAGGTTTATGTTATGCAGTGATTTTTTACAAGCTGATAAAAAGTGGATAAAGAACAAGATCAAAATAACTGTATACAAACAAGAAAGGGGTATGAAAGTGAACGCAAGTAAGACGAAAGTTATGGTTTTTGAAAAAGAAGAGAGTAAGACGATATGTGAAATAAGAATAGAAGGGGAGTCGATCGAGCAAGTAGATGAGTTTGTATATCTGGGTTGCGTATGTAGCAGGGATGGGAGATGTGATAAGGATATAGAACGACGAGTGAATGCAGGAAATAGATTAAATGGGGCCCTACACTCTATTGTGAAGAGTCAAAATGTGTCGAAAAATGCACGTATGACAATTCACAATGCTGTGTTGGTCCCTACTTTAACGTATGGTAGTGAAAGTTGGGTTTGGCAGAAGAAGCACGAGAGTAGAATGAACGCAGTAGAAATGAGGTCGTTAAGGAGTATGTTAGGGCTGAATCTGAATGACAGGGTAAGAAATTGTTTAATAAGAGAAGAGTGTGGTTTGCAAGATGATGTTGTGACCAGGATTAAGAAAAGAATGCTTCGGTGGTATGGTCATGTGGAAAGAATGAATGAGGAAAGAGTGACAAAGAAAATTTATGGTGCAGAAGTGAATGGCAGAGTCGGAAAGTGACGTCCTAGGCGAAAATTTATCGACCAAATTGGCGATTTATTGAACAAGGGCCAAATTAGGTGTACCCTTAACCGACGAGCATGTATGCGAAGGTGTATGGATTTGAAGGAGGCGAGAGAGGTGTGTCACGATCGTGCCAAATGGAAGTCTGTAGTCTCTGCCTACTCCTCTGGGTGACAGGCGTGAGTGTTTATGTATGTACAAACAACTTTCAATCTTTATAATTTATAGATTCCGCAAAGTAACGCCTGATTACTTTGCGGAAATCCATTATATTAAAGTTGGTAAAAATTACCTTGCTTACATCTGCTTAATGAAATAAATTGATGTGTCTTACCGAGTTTGAAGAGCACTTCCCGCCCTTCCTCAATTGCGTGCACTATCCCCGTCTCCATTAATCTCAGCACCAACAATCCCACCGCCACTATGCTAGGAAAGACACATCACGTCGATAATACGACACGTGTTTCGCCTCTACACGAGGCAACCTCAAGTGAAGTAAACTGGCGGGCGGTCAGCTATAGCCAGGAATACTGCACGCAATTGCGGGAGTGCGAGAGGTGCTCTTCAAACTAGGTAAGACACATCATTTTATTTCATTAAGCAGATGTAATAAAGGTAGTTTTTACTCGAGATGGACCGGCTATGGATTTCACAGAATATGAATGTTAGGCCGAACATTATTCGGCAGAATCACCTCGGTACCTAATCAATTTATGTCCAGACTTGTTACCATAAGGTGCGCGGGATTAGCGCCGGACCCCGCCCCTCACTCGTCATCTAGTAGTAAACAAATTGCCGGCACATGCTTATGTTTTAACTATTTTTGTGAGAAAAAAAGTATTTCATAGTGTTATTCTGAGTTATATAATAAAAATGAGTGGCAGAAGATCTACTATTCGGACTTAGTTTAGAGAAACTGACGACCAAAGTAAAGTGAAATGTGATAATGTAATGTAATGTTTCTTGTTTTGATTTCAAAAACATTTTATTAAGCTTTCTATTTGCTGCAATTGGAAATACATCCAGAAGCAATATACTTTCGATAGTAAAGTTAATAATTAGCTGCTTTGACCACATTTGCTAATCAAACCATTTAATATAAATGAACACATTGCATTTTCAGTTGCAGTGGTAGCAGATTAGGTAATAGAACACCGTCCGACCCGTTACGTCGATAGATGTAAACATAAGGGCTCTTACTTATTATTGCTACGTGTATGACTTGACGCCCCCCATTAAGAATTCCAAGAATGGCAATTTAATTAATGTCAAACCACTAAGCCCTGATTTTCAAACACATTGCTTGTTCATTTGCATGTTATAAAACACCAGGTTAAAATATGTAAACTAAAGAACTGCATACCCTTTGAATACATTAGAATATATTAAACTAGTAACCCCGCCTTTGTTGGCTGGAAAATTCAAAACATATTATACACATGAGAGATGTAAGAATAGTTTTAAAAGCCCTTTTATTAATGAGTAATAGTAGCAAAGGTACAAACGGTCCACCCCATGGTAAGTGGATGTAGCGGCTCATAAACACTTACGTTTAATGTCTTAAAATCAAAATGCAGATACGTTGTCAGCCCTACGGGATAAAATTCAATGCGTCACCAGTAATTAAACTTATGAAACACGCAAGCATCGTGTCCCTATATGAAGCTGGTATTTTGCGTAGTCGTAGCCGACATAATATTCGTACTGCAGCCCTAATATAGGCGTGACTCTACCATGTAAAATTCTATCGTTCTTATTTTTACTAAAATGTCATGTTACTATTTGAATATGTCGCATCCAAATCCCACAGACTGGTGGGGAGCATCATTAGGTTCAAGTATTTATCAACTCGTGAGTTGTCTTACAAACTTCTCCTCTAGTTAGATGTAAACAGTCTACTGCTGGATATAACCATTATTATTTATATATATTTTCCAACAGCGGCCTGATTATTTTAAATCTGCAGTGCGAATATGTAACTCTGGTTGGAATCGTTGTTTTTTGAGATCTTTTGAGCATATTTACCGGACTGCCATGGAGGGGTTATGTTTTTCGCACGTATCTTGTATGTATGTATATATGTATGTTGTATGTATGTTATATATCTTGTATGTATGTTTGTACGTAAATTTTTTATTACTTCGTATCTTCCAAACAGCTGGCTGGATTTTGACTATTAAGGTGTATTATGTACGTCAGAGCCGTTGTAGAGGTTAGCGAAGCAAATTGTGCAATTAACATTTGAATTTTACGTGCTCGACGGTGAAGGAAAACATCGTGAGTAAACCTGCATGTCGGAGAAATAAGAAAAAAAATATTTCGAAGACGTCGTTTCAATGATATGTCGCTATGTACATTACCGTAGTGTTTGGATGCTTAAAATTCATTGCTATGCGAATAATCGGCAAAATATTCAAATAATCAGTAAAAATATTCAAATAATCAAATCATTATTTTTTTAATGTATTATTTGTTTAATTTAATTTGTATTTTCAAAACTCCTTAAATTACATGAATTATGTATAAAACAAGTTAATTTTTTTATTACTTTGTCAAAGTAAATTTGTGTAGGCAAAAAAACTCATAAAGGCCGCGCTGAAAAAACCACTACATAATTATTTCAATATCCCGTCATTTCGGTACCAGTTACTCGTCTCTACAGTCAGTAATTCATTCTTGGGGCGATGTATACGCTTTTACAACAAAATCCCAGAAAATATATAAAATTTGACGTAAGTACACGAAGTTCAAAAACTTTAATAAACTAGGTTTGTATAGAAAGGGTTATTTTAATATTAAGACGATACATCGAAAACGCTATCGCCGTACTGATCCGAGTGAATACATAATTTCTACAAAAACTTGAAGAAACGCCGTCATAAGGTCTAAAATTGCGTAGCGCCCCCGACGATTAAAAGCGCTTAGAAATTATCAGAATCTTATAATATTTTTTAAAAAATTATTGATAAATCAAAATAATGAGCAAGTAAATTATGAATATTGATGTTATGAATATATTTGAGTGATTCCCAACCATATAGATCAAATGATTTCGTTGTAATTTCGACTATAGGTTTTTAGAGGTGTTTTCGCAAATAATTATGATCGAGTCAAAATTATACAATCGTGTTTTTGAGCAATCAAATTCAAGATAAAGACATGAATTTACCTATATCAAAATCCCACAATTGTTAGTGGTGTCATAGTCCTATACTATTCGATGAAAGGAGGTGCATTTTTTCACGGTGTCGCCTTAAGGAATTTATGGATGATAATAACGCCTGGGAAGGGTGATTGCTACCAAGCTATTTCTAATTTGTTTTGTTGTTGTAATTGTAACACGCATAATTGTAAGCTCTTTTTTTAAACTAGTCCCGTTGGGTTTCTTGCTGGTTGTTCTCAGGACGGAGGTTTTTTTGGCGAATCAGTGATAAATGAAAAAAGTGACTTTATAATACTTATGTATTATTTATAATCTATTTTGAATAAAAAAGTTTCTGTTTCTGTTTCGAGAGCTTACTGCGCTGTGTAAAAGCTTGGCGTGCTCAGCAGAGCGGGACAGTATTTCATGCCGGCACACCGCCTGCAACTTTACAAGGCGCAGGTTCAGCCGGACATGGAATACTGTTCCCATCTCTGGGCTGGGGCTCCCCAGTGCCAACTCCTTCCACTTGACCGCATCCAGCGCAGAGCGGCTCGAATCGTTGACGATCGAGTGCTTTCCGATAGGCTCAATTCACTGGCGCTACGGAGAGATGTTGCATCTCTTTGCATTTTCTTTTGCGTATACCACGGGGAGTGCTCTGAGAAATTGTTTGGATTAATCCCAGCCGCAAAATTTCGTGAAAGCACTACGCGCAAACGTCCCGATACCATCCACACCATCTGGATGCTTGGCGGTCCACCACTGTACGTTTCAAAAGGAGTTTTCTTCCGCGTACGACGTCTCTGTGGAATAGTTTACCACCAGATTTTTCCGGACCGATACAACCTGAGGACCTTCAAGAAAAGAGCTTATTCCTTTCTAAACGGCCGGCAACGCACCTGTAATTCCCCTGGTGTTGCGTTTGATCATGGGCAGCGGTAGTCACTTAACATCAGGTGAGCCGCATGCTCGTTTGCCACCTTTTCTATAAAAATAAAAAACTTACTGTGCGTAATTTTGTGTCTGTCTTCTTATTTTGTGACTTGGCTTTAATTTTTGGACTGTTTCTTCTACATTCGTTGAAGCATGTGCCCATATCACAAAGGATGATTGGGCAAAAGTGGTAGAAAAAACAAAAAAATTGATTATGGATGACTTTGAAAGAGACATTAATTTTGACTGCATGATTGAAAATCAAATAATAATTAATATAAACAACGATCTCTACTAGTTGTACTGAAAATGATTGAATATATTTATTTCTAGTTTCAATCTTAAATTTTATAACTGTGCCTCTAGAAATTAGCAATAATAACAAAAACAGAAACTGATAATTCTTGTGTTTTAAATTTATTCTGGTATTATTCAAACCCAACTGTAAATGATTACCAACTCTAAATAATCGATATCGATTTTTTAAGAGTCGAATATTGTACGTTACCGTTTTTTGGTTGCCATGCTTGGTGCAATAAGTTGACGGCTGTCAAAACGTATTTCTTAGATTTGGTTGACTATAGTAAAGTATAATACTTTAGAAGATGTATTTACGAAACGGCAAGAAGTTATGAGGTAATTGCTTTTCTTGTGCTGCTCCCACACAGTCATTTTATGATATTTTGTATCACGGAGATTGCTAAGAAGTTATACTGGAATGCGCGAAGGAGTTTCGTTGTGTTGCTGACTGCTTGGCTTGGTGCTATCGTGATGGTCTGAGGGTCGTTTCTACAATTAAAAGGGAAATAGAAGATTGTAGTTTGCCATGTCGTAGCTAGAAAAAATCAATGATAAGAAGTTTAAGTCGTGAAAATTCAAGTTAATCATGAGGTGTATGTATTTGAAAATTTCGTGCATCTCATGTCAAATCTCATGGCATCCGATAGATGGCGTTGTAACCATCCGTTTTATGCTGGTTTGTTACTGTGATCGCTTATCTGTCTGCCAAGCATTGCGATAAGGCCATCCCTAAAATTGAAAAGGCCTAAGAGTACTTATACACAAGCAAGCTATGTTTATGAATACTCTAGGGGAAAGACCTTTTGTCCAACGGTGGGATATAACTGGCTGTTGTTGATAATCAGCTCTTTTTTGTTATAACTAACATTCAATTTTTTTTTAAGCAAGGAACATAAAAGAGAATTTGTTATAAAAATTATCGTTTCATTTTAACATACTTATTTTTAGAATTACAAAAATTATCTTGTAATTTATGTTTATGATGACAGTAACCAAATAGCTGTAATTTTATAAAGAAGCGACGATGAAGTAGTCTCAATTACGAGGCATTCAGTAAGTAACGAGCGGGGGTGTGATTCTCAACTTTCATTTCATAGTATCCACTTCCACTTGATATCACTTGCCTTTGTGTAGACTCCTCACTTATTTGCCCCATCTCCAAGTATCTACAATACTTGTTTATCTTTGACTATACTAATAGATTATTTTTTGTGTATTCATATATTATGTAAGACCTTGAATTATTTATGTGTATTTGTTTCTTTGAATAGAATCGGATCGTCTTGGTATTGCGTGAATTGAATTTTGTAAAATGTTTCTAATTAAATAAGTATCTTTAGGTGCAATGGGTTAGCAAATTATTACTTTAACGACTTTGCGACATACGTGTCCACAGTTCACCTATTGATAAATGGACAATGAAAAATGCGCTACTCCTGGACTCGTTCCGAAGGATGCAAGCAGGATTATTATTTGAGGCGGGATCTCGGGCGTTGCTGTTTTTTCAGTTATTTCAAAATTATAAAATAAAAAAGAAAATTTTTGTACACTGTTTGCCCGAGCCACAGTTTCCGAAATCATCTGTTTATAAGGTTTATAAGAAGTAAAAAATAAAAAAAATATTAATGTTTGTGTATTTCGAAAAATTAAAAAATTCATATTATATGATAACGTACAGTATTTATTACAATGCCGTGTAAAGATGACGTTAAAACAATTGCCATGCTGAATATCCCCATTGTTTTCATTTTGCAATCTCATGTATAATCTTGTCTTTTCCTTTCTTAAGGATGTTGGTGTACACAAGATATGAGTAATGTATTTAAATATTTGCAGCGACTGTAGAAAACTAGTCAGGATTTATTTAGGGATAAGGGTGACAAACGAGCACTCAGTCCATCTGATGGTAAGTGGATGCTGTACCCCATAGACGTCTACATCTATCCTCACTCCATCCTTAGGAATACGTAGATCTTCCCACGAGAACTTTACCGATTACCCATATTCCTTTTTACTATGACAAGCAAGATGACAGCCACACAAATGTGCCAACTAAGCACGTTCAAATTCGCGTCTCACGCTCTCACCTGACCTTCTCCCCCACAAGTGAAACCACCCTAAATCGCGTCATCAATCGATCTCGCCAGCGGGGATCTCCCTTCCTTCGACCGCATTTATCGTCGGCTCCTTAGGTAGGAATAGATAGGATACGTATTAGAGTAACTTAACAGCAATATCAATGTTGGACAAGGGGGAGCCCCTCCCACACCGCTCTCACCCCGCTCTCACCACGGGATTGAATAGGCATACTAGATAGGCCCCTATTGGCGAGGGACATACTCAATCCGGAGCGGTCGTAGATCGCCACCTTCAGCCAAATCCCCATGCGGAAACCATCGTCACCGCCTAACGAACCCGCACCGAGCGCCGCGCTCACGTCCACCGCGTCTGAGCACTCGAGTAGGCAGGAACCGTCGCCCAACCGCAAAGGGTGAAGAAATCAGCGAGGAGGCATACTCCACCAGAGACCGAAGCAACGTTATTTGAGAAGAGGCAATGCATCGGTTCTGCCATATCTTCAACGTCTGCATCATCATCATCAGTGGATGAAGGAATCCCACCGTCGCACAGGTACAGAGTCCACAACTCGTCGCCTAAATCACCATCTCCACGGAAACCAACCCCCCCTCCCATCTCACCGGACCGTCGTAGCAACGCAGACACGGAGAAGACAACGCAGACAGGGGAAGAATCCTACAGTTGGAATTTCAGCACCTATGCAAAATTAGCGCCATCTGCCGGACTATCATCGTCCGCGCCAATGACTAACCCATCAGGCCTACCGTCAGATGAAGGTCAAAGGCCGTCCACCAGTTACGAGTAACTAGCAGCAGCACCAGTAGTGCCAAGACCTAAAGTGGTTGAAGAGCCTAAACCACCAGAAGAAGCTGAGAAGGCATGTTATCCGCCCTTCATCGCGGAGTGCTTTCCGGACTGGACGAAGCACTTTGAGGTGCTCAATAGGAAGTTGAGACACTCTCCCAATGCTAAAAAAAGCCCGCGAAGATGGGAGGCATCCGAGGGGTACCAGTGAATATAGACCCAACAACAATAGCGGAGGCTCTCAGGGCCAAGGGATTCCCCAATAAATATGTGAGAGCAATCCCCCCCCCCCTTCATCATACTTCACATAGCTGAACCACCTGAGCCTGGAGCGGCTAAATGAACTCTACAAAATCGACAAATTCCTCTACATGAGAGGAGTCGTCAACGAAGCCTGGCAAGGTTTTTTTTACTTTTTATAAGCCAGTGCTTGACCACAATCCCAGCTGGTGGTAAGTGGTGGTGCAGCCTTAGATGGTAAATCGCACTGTCTTACCGTAACAAAAGCTTATTCACTCTTGCCTTGCAGACGTTCAGATTGTATTCGGACGTAAAGACAGACGCCGGCAAATTCCCCACGCGTCAAAAGTCGAAGAAACCGTTTGTTCTTGTATCGACAACGTACAAAAGCGTGAAGACCCGCCGACCACCTGGTCGTCCGATGGTAGAAGGGAGAGGGAGGAATTAAAGCGTGCAATTTCTGCGCACACTCTCTGAAATGCATCTGCTGTTGGACTGCTTCACAAAATTTAGGCAACTGGGAGATCGAGCTATGTAGTGGAATTTTATCATCAAATATTCCGATAAAATGAATAAGAAAAGATGCCTGAATCTGTATGATCACAGGTTGCTTATTACTCTGGCCATTTCAACTCAAAAGTATCTTAAAGGCTGCGTGAAATAAGTACAATGGAAGTGTTATTTTAGAGGAGAACAGACGGGTTTGCCACGAAAATCATAAGATCATTATAGATTATGCAATGCGATTCATTATATACGCAAGAATAGCCAAAACTCTACCTACAAGGAGACTTACGTATTGGCAAATGTTCAAATTGTATCTTGAATGGTTCAACCCCGAGAAATACACCTCTAAGGCTTCAAAAGAACGCCAGTATCACGACATTATTAACTCAAACGTCAATCTAGTTTTCCATATTGCCCAAAAAAGATCAGTGCTACGAATGTCACGTTTTCCGGTTGACAAAGAATCCAACGGACCAAGAAAAATAAACTTTTCAACAACACTAGACTAGTAAAAAGGTCGAAAACGATTTAAAAAGCCAAAATAAAAATAACGCTGAGGATTCACATGGAAACATGGTTACTGCTGTGTTAGATTTTAAAAAGTATTGCAGTGTCCTCATGGCAAGATAAACATATTTTATTATAAAAGAAAGCTATCTTATTTTAACTTCACGGTTTTTGAGATGGGGAAAAGGAAAGCCGTTTGCTATATGTGGGATGAAACTGTGGCAAAACGTGGTGCAAATAAGGTAAGCATTTATCGAGGCTAATGTTGACCAAGGGGCCAAAGAGTTTCGTTTTGGGCAGTTAACTGTGCCGGCCAAAATCGCTTTGTATTTTCATTGTACGTTTACGCTGCAAAAAATTTCAACATATGCATAACACACCGGTTTTTTACAGAAGGAACACACCCAAATTGAGGAGGACAGTGTCCACTCTGTCATCGAAAGAGCTTCTCAAACCAAAACTATCTATACCCCTCATATGTTGCGTTAATTAGTAAGATATGCCAAGAATAAAGGAGAACCCTATGTTGTCCGCAACGAACCCAGAATGACGTGTTTAAATGTTCATAATAAGGTTTGGATGAAAGACATTAAGATATATTCATGCAGGCGGTAGTGATCCAAATATTTTTTAAAAAATATGAATTGACTCAACTTGATTATGATATTTTAGTGATTCGCGACAGCACGAGGAACTCAGTACAAACTGCACTAAAACCTGCATATTCTGAACTGAATATTATGGTTCCTGCGGCTAAATATAAATATTTAACGGATATGTGCTGCTAAGAAGTAATTCCGTCAGATTATCATTCATACTTTAACTCTTTGCCACATCACACCACTGTTGATGTTTCTGAAGAATCGGATGATGACCCATCGGAATAATTAATATTTTAGATATATTATTTTCTTTTTTTGCTGCTTCTTTTTAGAGCTGGATTCTTCCTACTGATTAAGCGAAACAATATTAATTATAATAAATATATATAATAATATTAATTACGATTTCAAAAAGGATCAGTAATGCCAACAAAAAATTACCAATGTTGATATAGAACGGTACTTAATTCAGACATCTCCGTTAAACAATGTATAATGCTCAATACGGACCCCGCTCTTCCAGTATAAAACGTCCTATGTTGATATCGAACTCACCATCTCGTAAAATAAAAGGATAAAAAATGTACACTACATAGCATTTATATAGGATGGGCCGTGCAAGATACCAAAAAATCTAAATGTCAAGTCTCACTGTTTAAGAGTTACACAGGTCAACAACTTCTCTAACCTCTACTGAAAACTATCAACCATACAGATCGGACTCCATTCTACCGATGAGTCGATGATATGTATTAGTGTAGCATTTGTTGGTGCACCAAATAAATAAATAAAAAAAACTTACCCCCTAGAAGAGGGTGTGTTGACCACTTAACTGTAGTAGAGCAACGTGGTAACATTTGAGGGATTCGAACTTGCGGCTTAGTAGCGCCGTAGCCGGACGCTGAGCCATTGGGCTGCTGAGTCGTCTCATATATTATAACATGTTTCATGAAGAGTATTCACATAGGAAGAAGTTTCTGCCTTTTTAACTTCCCGCTAAGAAAATTGAAAATTATATAATAAGGAAGTTTCACCCCAACTTTCAAAATCGAGTTTTCATCAGATCTCGACGTTTTGAGATCCCCGGAAGCTTTTCTGAATAATTTCACGTGGACGTCCATACGGATGTATGTTACATACATATGTATGTGTGTGTGTGTAAATTCAAATTCAAATTCTTTATTTCATAACTTAATCTATTATTTAACATATTGTGGTTGGAGTTGTAGTGTAAGTATGTAAACCTTTCATAACTTTTGAACGTCTTGATCGATTGAGATGCGGTTTGCGGCTTTCTAAAGATATCTATGTGAAATATATTTGGTGATAATATGAACTGATTCGGACGAGTAGATTTTGAGAAATCTCAAAAACAAAAAATTTTGAAAACCTTTCTTGGAATAACTTTTAAAAGGCTTTACCGATCGATATCAAAAACTAATCAGGTTCATTCGTTCGTAAAATATCGAAGGAGAAAGAATTTGAAAAAAAAAACTTTTTTTTAAACATAACTTCAAGATTTCTCAACATAATTTGGTTAAATTTGGAGCGCTTTATATTTGAAATTAGCGGGAAGTTCCAGGGATGGCCTGCAGGGTTAACCATTTTTTTATAGAATAAGGTTGCCAAATGACCACACAGTCCACCTAATGGTACGTCTATATTTATCCTCGATTAAGAATCCAAATAAACATGCGTTGCCACGCCTGAGAACTAAAATGGAATGCTTCGTTTCTAGTAAAAATAGTTCCAGTAAAGTTTCTATCTAACGACATGGTTACAAAGACACTTACTTGAAATAAATCATTAATATTAGGTTAATGCTTATATAAAAATATAGTACCCGGTTGACCAAGCTTTGCTCGGTATTTTTCGCTCGATTTTTTTTAATTCGTGTGTTTTGGAAATTATATTTAGATACAGATTACATACTGATGAATTATAAATAATATTTTTTGATCTTAGCGACATAACAGAAAAAACGTAACTGGTTATTTGAATAAAAAATCATGAGTGCAATTATTTTATTTTAATTTTTTTGTTTTTAAAAATACTAAAAAAAGGGCTCGAAAAAATAGATTTTCTCAAAAAAGAAAGGAACTTGAAAAAAAAAAATTTAAAAAAGTCGGTCGACCGACCGGTCTGGGCTCGAACCGAGGTTTTACGATTCTGTGACCGCCTATTATACCAATTAAGCTATTTATAATCATTAACAATCTGTCAAAATTTACATTCTTATTCTAACAATATTGTAGCAGTTTTTCATTGTCTAAAAACACGGACAAAAAAGACATTTTCTAAAAATAAATCTTAGCTAGATCGATTTATTATCCCCGAAACTCTCTGGACACTAAATTTTATGAAAATCGTTGGAGCCGTTTCCGAGATCACAATATATATATATATATATATATATATATATATATATATATATATATATATATATATATATATATATATATATAATACAAGAATGCTCGTATAAAAGTATAATATAAATATAAGCTACACATATAAACATAAGTCATAGTCAGAGGTGTAAGCACCGGTAGCCTCCTTAATGATGAAAATCAGTTTAGGGATCACATCCGACGTGAAGCGCCAGTTTGCGGCCGTGTCGAGAGTCTCTCAACTGCGATCACAGGTCCAACTACGTATGGAAGTTTTACTTTAGCGCTTCCTCGTTTAAGAGTGGTCCTAACAAGCGGACGGTAAACGTAAAACTTTTACTTTGTTTGAAAACTTAATTACTCCTATAACTTTTTGTAACGCAATATAACCCATTCAAAAAAAGTTAATAGGACGTCCTTTATGGGAAGTGACGAAAGCTCCTAAAATAAATGCGAAAAGAGCGAGAGCATAAGACTGCCTCGAACGATGTGGAGACCGTGTCTTGATAATTAAATACTTCAGTCGGCCCTTCAATGGCGGCCTGCATTTACCGTCTATGGCACTTTACTTCGAACATGGTAACAGTATAATTATTTCTGACTTTCATTTTAGACATCAATTAACATAAACGTCTGTTTCTTATCTAACCGAAATTCTCTTTTCTCTGTGTAAAGAGGGTTGTTATTATAACATGTATTGTGTGCTACGGAAAATAAATAATCGAATACTTTAATAAGAAGAGCATTTTTTGTAGAAGAGGGGGCAAACGAGCATGCAACAAAGTAAATATATTTTATTTTTGTAGTATATTATATAAGCTGAGACTATTTTGGGACAAGGCTATGTATAGGTACTTGTAAATATTAAAATATAGATAAGCTTTATGCTGCTTTGCGTTGGTCTTAAGAGTTTATTAACCTTTTAAGACATACTCATAGGGAAGATATTGTGTAATGTTTGTTTGTGTTTAGGTAGCACTTAAGACAATCTATTAAAATTCACGTGTAATCAATGTAAACTTTGTCTTTGATTTTAAAAAGGCGGAATGGCGTAAACTGCTAATAATGTCTTAACTAAACGGGGTCCCTGTGCGTTGTATCCGTGATCTATCGTCGCCGCTGGTGATTTACAGACCTGGTTGTTTTTACGCTCAATATTAGAGAAACTACACCGCAAGGAGTAGCACTGTATGGTACTTTAAGTTTTAAGCATATTTCAAACGTTTCCGTAATTGTTTTAAGGCCTATTTTTTAATTTTCCGTTCCGTTTTTTTAAGAACATGAATTTGTTTATTTATTTTATTCATTGTTGCACCAAATATTTTGTACAGAAGGCAAACTTAATGGTATATTATGGCATTCTATACTATAATGATTTCTTATATTTACGCGAACACTACACATTATAATAATACTAGTTTTTACAGAATTTATCGCGTATATTTAACTTTTTTTTTAAATACCCGACGTTTCGAACGCTTTACAGCACTCATGGTCACGGGCAGGACTGAGATGTTCAACGTCCATATGTCATAGCTAACCGCGGTTACCATAGATTAAAATTTTAACTTTTGTTCCGATCTATGCAGTATAAACTTATGGTATCTTGAAGTCTTGCAGTTGTATGCTTGGGTTGGGATTTAATTTTATTTATTATAGGATCCCAAGCAGATGGTAGCACCCAGCCATCTTCTCTATTGAAATTAGGATGTTTTTTGATTTCAATAGCCTCGCGAATCATCATTGGAAGGAATCGGTGTTCTTTACCGAGGATCTGCGGTCTATCAAATCTGATGTAGTGACGGGGGCGATCCTGTACGTGTTCAAGTATCCTGTAAGTCTGCAGTCTGTGAACACGTACAGGATCGCCCCCGTCACTACATCAGATTTGATAGACCGCAGATCCTCGCTAAAGAACACCGATTCCTTCCAAGGATGATTCGCGAGGCTATTGAAATCAAAAAACATCCTAATTTCAATAGAGAAGATGGCTGGGTGCTACCATCTGCTTGGGATCCTATAATAAATGAAATTAAATCCCAACCCAAGCATACAACTGCAAGATCTCAAGATACCATAAGTTCATACTGCATAGATCGGAACAAAAGTTAAAATTTTAATCTATGGTAACCGCGGTTAACTATGACATATGGACGTTGAACATCTCAGTCCTCCCCGTGACCATGAGTGCTGTAAAGCGTTCGAAACGTCGGGTATTTAAAAAAAAAGTTAAATATACGCGATAAATTCCGTAAAAACTAATATTGTTTCATTCTATACCAGCTAACCTTGGGTAAAACAGAAAGTGAGTTATGGTCAGTAAGGTTGACACGATCAAATTATATATGTGTATAATAGATCGTACAACGCACTTTAATTGATAAATTGTATTTTTTTTTAATTTGAAATTATTTAATGGATATCCTTATAAAATATATATATATAAGTAAAAGAAAAGTAGAAAGCCATAATGTCCACGCATTATTATCTTTTAAACACATTTTTACATGCACTATAAATTAATGAAAATCTGAATCAATATTACGGAGATTATTACACCTTGATAGAAATAGTGGGTACATCTACACAAGAACGATCCGCTAGTTTTATTGAGTCTGTAAAATGGAACAGCAAGTATAGATTTATTGCGCGTGTTAAAATTATGGACATTACTCATTTTACAAAGTATTAAAATAGTTCGGTGGTAACCACTACTCTAACTAAATAGCCACTACAACTTATCCACATATTATTTGTATAGAAATGAGCAAACTACCTTCTTACTCTAAGTAATATTAAAATGTTTGTGCTCGAAAGACGGCGAATTACAGTGTGCAGAAAAATCTTATATAGGTTTAACTTTGTTTAGTATGTATTTTAGTTGTTGTAAAATAAAATAAAAAAATAAAAAATACGTAGAAGAATTAAATCCGGCATTGGCATGAAAATTATTTTCTTGCTTTTAGTTCTTTGAAGTCGGCTTTAAATTTTTGTTAACACAATCGAAATATAGCTTAAATACATTAAAAACTTCACCTCTCTTTCGCCATTTTAGGGGCGAAATATTTTTCTCCAAAATTATATGGGACTACCCCTGAAATATTTTTTTATAGGAGAGGGTGCAAACGAGCATACGACTCACTGGTAAGTGTTCACCGCCGCCCATGAACAAATGCTAAACCAGGGGAATTGCAGATGCGTTGCCGGTCTTTTAAAAAGGAGTAGGCTCTCATCTTGAAGGTCCCTAAGTCGTATCGGTCCGGGAGGTCGAAAGAGAAAACTTCTTTTAAATCACAAAGTGGTAGAATACCAGTCATCAGATGGTATGGATGGTATAGTATAAACTATATAATAAAAAAACATTGTATTTTCGAAGCTACAGCCTCTCGTTGGAGTGGGTATTTTACGTCCGACGGAAACCATAAGAAGGTTTCATCAGAAAAAAAAAAAAGAAAAAACCGCTAGATTTTTTTGGCACTGCTCACAGCTGCTTCTCACGATTTCTGCGGGACGAAATAGGGCGATAGATTTACGTATGCCGCTATACATGCATGCTATACAAGTTACAGCACCGTTACCCTACAATTTTAAGTTGGTGTTCTGTGAGAACGTGATCTATCCTCGATACAGCCAACCTATCAGCACGAATGAGTCGCTGAAGCTATACAGTGGCAGCGCGCCTGTACCAAGTGGTATTATACATAAATTTAGACCCAGAAACCAATATTTTATAATTTTCACATTGGCGCGTTCGATTGAATACAGGACACCCACCATTAAATTGCTATCTACATTGTCCCAAAATAATATAATAAGCTTGTGTATATACTAGGGATGTCGATTCACGGTATAAACAGTTATCCCACTTTAAATTCAAATGTAAATTTATAATTATCTAAAAGGTATAAAATTATTTTCTAAAAACAAACCTGTCCATCTTCCACTGAATTACCATGAACCCAGGTTTAATTTATTATAACAGAAACCTAAAAAAAAGTTAAGTACAATTTAAGCCCGAGTGTTTAATTCGTATAATTGGCGTTTGGGATCGCTATTAGTGAAATCTCTGAACCCGACTGAAGTCCCTTCGGAAACGGACATAATTTTTTCATCAAAATTGAAACGAAGTTCTCTTACGATTTTTACCAAAAGCCCTTTTCAGTTTCAGCTTGTTTATTATTTAAGTTATGCATTTTTTAGAATATTTTTTATCAAAGTTATAAATGTTGTGTGAGAAAATAAAAATGGCACAACGACCTTATTAAATTATTCTGGCACTCAAAAGGTTTTACAAAAAGTTACGAGACTTAATGGTATGAGCATGATAATTGAGAACTTCTTTTTATACCTACATATAAATTGGAGAATGTAAAACTATTTTTATCATTTTATTCTGTTGTAAATTGAATCTTGTTAAATCATTGTGTTCGGAATAACTTTAATTTCGAAAGAGCATTTCAATGACCATTCAGAATTCTGCTATGTTATCGTAAACCTCAGGACATTAAGGATTACTTATCACACTTCGTTGTTGAGATCCCCGGAATTACTTTCGCGGTCATGAGAGTTTTATCTAATATTAAAAATGAAAACGGTCGTACGGTTAATGGCCTAATCTTTTCTTAAATTATACTTTACGACGTGTATGAATTCGGCATGTTACAGATTTACGTTTCAGTTTTGGGTTTATACTGCATGGAGACAACTTTCGTCGCCCACCATCACTATGTTAAAATCAATTGAACACCGACAGTCATATTTCTGTTGCCACCATTCCATTCTACGATGTTCCTGGGCTTTGAAATAATAATGAGGTGTATATTTGATTTCTAAAACTATTTATACTATCGTTAAAGTTCTTAACTTGTTTGTCCTGACGAACACTACATTATCATTAATGCTTAATAAATAAAAAAATAGGTATATAGAGATATTAATGGATAATCTTTTAGCTTGTTTTATCATTTACCATTTCACAATCTAATCTTTGTAATATAACTTGAGAAGCCAAGAGAAATATCATAAAAAGTTAAGTTTAATAAAATTAAACATTTCTAAGCGGTTAAGGATTGTAACAAAATTAAACTATAAATGTTTATAGGTTTTTCTAGCTCGTAAAGGAATTACAAAAGCGTATCTAAATAAAATAGTTTAATATAAATGATTTTTAAACGTCTCGTCACAACTTTTTGGATATTAGATCCGATCTTTAAATCTGATCTAGAGAACTTTTGTTTATACTATATATTTAAATTTCAAATGCGATTTAAACTTGTAACATTTCTGGAATTTGCTAAAATATAATTTTTGGTTCATCGAATCCTGAATGAAGCATTATATGTTATAGATATATGGAACATACAAAAATGTTTTTGCCTCTTGAGCATTTGAATTTTTGTCATGCCCGACATTCTACAACTGAGTACAGACCGTTGGCCTACTCAATATATAGCGACAGATGCTATGAAACAACTCTTTATCAGCTTATATATATATATATATATATATATATATATATATATTATAAGGGGTGGTCAGGTGTCTGACTACCAAAGTACTGTTGCACAATGTATAGTATTAATTTAGGGACATATGATAGTAAGGTCTATGATACAAAGGCATTAATATGAACGTATCTTAGATGCATAAGCAATGTAAAAGCAATGACTTGAAATGATTATTATAGTGGCGTGTAAATTGCTTCACAGTGTCCGAGACCGAGTTAAACTTGGACTCGCTAACCGATATGTCCTAGGCATATAAACTTAGTACTGGTGGTAAGCGGCTTTGCTGTAGCAATATGACTTGTCCGTGGACATCGCATACCCCTTACGATTGTGGGTAGCATCTGAGTGCATAGCGTTATGATGAAATGAAATGAAATGAATGATTTTTTTATTCAGTTTAGATTGTTGCATAATACTTATTGAAAGTCATTTTTCATTTACCACTGGTTCGGAAAATACCCCTGTCCTCGGAAGGACTAGCAAAAAATCCAGCGGGACTTTTTTCAAACTTATTTAACTTTACAATAATTTTATTTGTAAAAATTTTAATGAATTTCCATAGAGCCAACATGGTGGCGATCACCTCCTTCCCAGGGGTTATTTACATTTAGGTATGTATTCTTTGATATTATAACAACCCTTTTTGTACAATTTTTCTGGAATAAACATTTCAACTTGTTTATTGACACTTTTTGTTCATTTTCTGGTAATTAGTTATAAAAGCATATTAATTGCCACATAAATGAATTACTAATTCTGTGGAGTCTATGAACTGGTATTACAAGCTTATGTTTGTTCCTAGTGTTTAAAGAATGAACATTTTTATTCTTATTAAAGCTATTCATGCTTTTATGTACATACATTATATTTTCACAAATATATTGCGATGCCTAACTTTATATGTTTATTTCTTTAAAGTTTTCCTTAAGGGACTCTTTACCATTTAAGTTATAAAAATCGCCCGTACGGCTCTATTTTGCAAAACAAATATAGCTTCAACGTCAGTCGCATTACCCCATAGCAAAATTCCATTAGACTTTACGCTATGAAGTAACCAAAATAAACTAATCTGGCTGTCTGAACATTAGTGAGTCGATACGGATACGTCGGTTATCTTTCGGATTAGGGAGGGTGTGTTTGACAAAAATGTGTTTGATAGCACTTTTAAGTGTAACAAACATACGTATTAAGTGTAACAACTCCATGTCTTTGTGCACTAGAGCTATTGCACAAAGACATGGAGTTGAGAATGATACATGGATTTTTGGCTACTGGTGTCTTAGTAGCATGCTACTATGATACGTTGGTGTTGTTTTTATTTAACAACAGTACAAATTTTGTTGCCAAAGTCGAGATCATGTAGGTGTGCTGTTTCAGTATTGCATCTTGTGATAGATCTACGGGTGTGATGCGCCAGATTCGACACATCTTACGGTTTTGGTCGTTGCAGGTATGCCGGTCGTGATGTCTACTGGGATTGTATGGAGGACCTTTCGATGTTATAAACCCGAAGATAGTTGTCTTGATGCTTGTTACGTTCTGCACGTTCTGCAGCATTGCGTCTCTACTATGGTTGTTTGGCTGGTCACTATTCTCAATGACTCTGCGTCTTGGTTTGACTCACACCTAAGTAGCTTTGGCCAAGTCGGGTTCCTTGATGACGTGTCTGCAGACTGTCTGACCTCCATGGTGTTTTATATACCTTTGAATGTTTGAAGGCAACTTATTAGTGGGTGAGACAAACATGATTCAAAAATGCCAAGGAAGAGACTCTAAAGGCTGCGGCCGCAAGCCGCGCAACGTGGGGCCCCATTCCCTTGAGGTGAGTGGCAGGCTCCTGACACGCCCTACGGTTAGTTGCCGTACTTACCATGCAATCGATGGTGATTTCTTGCACTTACCTCACTTGCACTTACAACATCGACCGCTTGACGATCTCCTGGCGAGGTGTTTGGAGTCACTCCTCTTATAGGGAGTTGAAGACACTCCTAGGGCTGAAGCAGAGTCTGTTTCGAGCTATACCAATGGTGGCATTGCGCGGCTCGCACATGAACTGGACACGGTTCAGTCAGATGTCAGACGCACGGAACTGTGGTGGGAGGCTCAGTGTGAGTGCCCGCGGTCCTGTATACGTACTACTACTACGTGTAAATTCACTCAGGCTGTCAAAACAGCGACTCGGGTTTGTAGTTGTGATAATACGACGTAATTTCTTATATGTGTACTCCCGGTGACGCCGATCCTCGTACAAAAAAGGTTGACAGCCATTCTATTGTGTATTACGTGCGAGCGGTGTTGGATTTGGCGGTCTGTGCCTATTGTTCGACATCGACTTCGGTTGATGTTTGTGCTTACGCCAAACCCTCTCTCTTTTAGTGGTTCGCCTATTATTTTTCTGTGGACTACGGTTCAGTTTTCAACTTAACGTCCCTCTTCGGGAGGAGCGTGTTGGTTAGTTGGCGCTCACCGCACACGGCGCGTGTGGAGCCTCGCCCACATTTGCCATCTGCTATTTTATATATAAATATTATGAGCCTTTTCAAAGCGGGAAGGGATCAATTTATAAGGAATTGATTGATGTGAACCTGACATGAGTGGAATAGGGACGATTTAATGTTCTTAACCTTTTTGAGCCCTCTCTTCGAGAACGGAGTTCTTCAGCTTAAAATTATTATAAGGTACTTACTACCAACAGCTTTTGACTGCTTTGGTGAATATTCATTCTTCGGAGAGACACATCAAAGAACTAAGCTACTAAACAAGCACAACGTAAATAAGGGTTCTAACTAAGATGATCACGCCATAAATATGAAGAACGGCCTAAAACTAAGCATTTAGAAAGATCCTTGGGAAAGGTCAATATATATATATATATATATATATATATATATATATATATATATATATATATATATATTTGTTTATTCTGCTCACGTAAATTTTATTATATTCTATGGACGGCCATTTTCACACATGTAAAGGGGGGGGGGAGTATTACAAAACAAATATTAAGTTTTATTTATCAATTAAAAAAATATGCACCTACTCAAATTAATCCCACACATCTAAATTATTATTAGCCTTTTTCAAAAAACAACTACAATTTGATTTGATTTGAATGTAGTTATTGTATGTATCTTTTTCGCAATAAACCGATTTTGGAGACAGTTTTTTTTTTTAATAAATACGTTATACTTGAAGGGTGTTCCTGTAAAAATTAAGGAAAAAATTCCAGCCCTAAGAGTGGCAAAATAGAGAACAAAGTTTTAATGTTTTTAATGAAGATAATATTGCACATTTGCTAATAGTACAAATAAAAATAGGAAAGGCGGGACCTATAATTAAGCGATTGCCCGGATGCGGAAACGAAGCAGCCGACGGAGATATATACGTATATCTACTATTTATTAAACTATATTTTCTAAAAGACGTATGTTATTATAGATATGAGTGGGTGTCCTATTTGTATCTTAATATAATTTATTTGTTTTGTATCATAAATTTTAGAAATAGGTATGTAATCATTCTTAATTAGTAGTAGTAGTTTTTATTTTTTATTTTCTTATTAATTATCTTTCTGTTTAATTATCTTTATTTTATTATTTAACTAGCAAACAGCCCCGGCTTCGTACGAGTGTTTTCTAGATCTTAACAACAGCGCCACTTAGCGGCCCCAATTGAGTTTTAAAACTATCGCGGGACCCACTCAAATACACCCAAATTTCTCGGGAAAACGTCTCCGAGGGCCGGGACAAACTTGTGTCTGAAGTCGAGTCTTTGCTGAACAGAGTCTTGGATTGGGGGCGACTAAATCTAGTCCAGTTTAACCCCCAGAAGACACAAAATTGTCACGTTAACCGCTAAAAAGGACCCCTTTGTCGTATCTCCTCAGTTTCAAGGCACTCCCCTTGTTGCCTCAGCCAGTATCGGAATCCTCGGCGTTGACATATCCAGTGACGTGCAGTTTCGGGGTCACTTGGAAGAGAAGGCCAAATTGGCCTCTAAAAAGCTTAGCGTGCTCAGCAGAGCGGGACAGTATTTCATGCCGGCACACCGCCTGCGACTTTACAAGGCGCAGGTTCGGCCGCACATGGAATACTGTTCCCATCTCTGGGCTGGGGCTCCCCAGTACCAGCTCCTTCCACTTGACCGCATCCAGCGCAGAGCGGCTCGAATCGTCGACGACCGAGTGCTTTCCGATCGGCTCGATTCACTGGCACTGCGAAGAGATGTTGCATCTCTTTGCATTTTCTTTCGCATATACCATGGAGAGTGCTCTGAGGAATTGTTCGGATTAATCCCAGCCGCCAAATTTCGTGAACGCACTACGCGGCAAACGTCCCGATACCATCCACACCATCTGGATGCTTGGCGGTCCACCACAGTACGTTTCAAAAGGAGTTTTCTTCCGCGTACAACCTCTCTGGAATAGTTTACCACCGGCGATTTTTCCGGACCGATACGACCTGGGGACCTTCAAGAAAAGAGCTTACTCCTTTCTAAAGGGCCGGCAACGCACCTGCAGTTCCCCTGGTGTTGCGGTTGATCATGGGCGGCGGTAGTCACTTAACATCAGGTGAGCCGCATGCTCGTTTGCCCCCTCTTCCATAAAAAAATCCAAAAAATGATCAAAATTGTTCTAGCCATTTTCAAGATTTAGCCAGACTAACGGACATTAATAGATTTTTATATTATGTACATGTAAGAAGATTATAGAACGCCCTGGCCACATAATCATGCGATCATAATAAAATTTAATCATAACGTATTCAATGATATTTGCAATTCACAATTTTTTTTCTCGTGTTTCATTTTGTCGTTCTTCCTCTTTTAATTTGTCGTTATTTTATAATATTTTATTTTTATTTTTGACTGTGTAATGCAATGCTGTCTTACCTTACCTTAACTTATAAAATTTTATATTTGCTTCGCCCTTACAGTATTTTCTTCTCTTTCTGTCTTAAAGTAATTTTTTGGTTTGGAGCATTATTTTTTCGTGATTTTATATTTATATTTTTTGTTTCTGATTGTATAATGTATTGTTCTCTTAACTTATAAACCTTCATAGCTTTTACAGTTGAATATTTGCTGCGCCCTTGCAGGATATCACCTCTAGTCAATAATATTATTTATACATGATTGCAATAAATAATAAAAAAATGTTAATTAACGTCATACTCTAACAAAAGAGCTTCGGTGCAAAATTTTAAACCTTTAAATTTTATTTTCTAAAATCTTTATTATAAAATCCCTTGATCCCAAAAAAAATGAATTCATACTGTATAATAATTATTGCAGTTTCTTCGTCTTAAATTTAACAATAAGCGAAAAAACAAAATTTGACGTCAGTTTTTTAATTCAAATAAAACGCCGTGGGGAAAATTGTATATATAAAAAAATGTTAAGACTTAAATTCCTAGGAATATTTTAAGTTGTGTAGAATCCGAAAATTCGTACGATAGCAGGATTGCGGCGCGTTCCTATTCCCTTACTCTTGTGAAAATGAGAAAAAAATTAAGGCCAGCTGTGAGGCGTTTAGTCAAAATTCTAAATTCAAATTTATTTAATTGCCATAAATAGGGTAAGTGATAGGTTTTTACAATAAAAATAAGTTGCTTAAAGACCTATTTAGCCATGAGATACGGCATGCAACTGTTTTTTTTTAAATTACCAAATAATATAGGTGGTAGTCGATTCTAAGATGTCAAGTTATTAAATGTAAGTTATACAATTCAAAATGTCATAATTTACTATATCAATATCATAATTAAAATTTAAATACACTCAATCAAAAATAAAGGTCTGATAAAACAGTGACGCTGACATTACGTCTATCATATGTCAACATCCGTATTATTATCATTTTGAAATTCTTTAACACTATAATAACATTTTCTTATTAGCCATTCACGTAACTTTTTGGTCATGAGAATTCATAGAGCCGTGTTTGAACTGCTTTGGAATTTTATTAAATATTTTTACACACATACAGTAACAACCTTTCTGATAGACAGGAGTTTTTGGTTTATGGTCTAAGATAAGCCGTTTACTATCTCTAGTAGTAGCTTCGTGGATATATATCACAAGCTGACTTAAATAACTCTGCATGTTGTTTGACAAATTTATATATTTCCAATATGTACATGCCAGGGACTGTTAATATACCCAGCTTAATAAATAAGGGCTTGCATGTATCAAATGGACCTTTACCGCATATAGCACGTATACATTTTTTTTGTGCGATGGGAACTCTATTTGCTTCAACGCTGTTGCCCCACAGAACCAGACCATAATTAATATTAGTCGCGACGTAACCATAATAAGCAGACATAGTTACGCTAAGAGTGTTATCTTAGTTAAACGCCTTAAGACGAAAGCAAACCTAGTAATTTTATTACAAACTTTATCAATGTGACCAGTGAAATTTAAGTTCTCGTTAAGTAATACACCCAAAAATGCTGCTGTAATTGTTTTTTTAAGGTTTTTTATAAACTATTTAAAAAACAAACACAAAACACAACAAAAATGCGTTCCATTTATAATCGAGAGAAATGCAATGGCTGAACAAAAGCTATAGCTATATGTAACGCGTCCTTTTGCGTATTTAGTACGGTTAGCTAATTAACGGTACCTATTCTGTAAAGAGATTCCATATTTTTCTTCAGAGGATTATAATTTTATAGCGAATCTGCGGATTTGCCGCAGTCAAAGCAGTGTTCTCTTATTATGCGGCAGGATAACACTGGATAAATACCGAGACCGCGGTGGGAACACCAATGCAAATGAGCGTTTTTTGTCTCCCGTAGCGGCGCGACGCAGCGCCACTATCGTCTCGCCCAGCATTAAACCTAGCGTCTGAAAAGGTTTAAGATGAATGAAAGTCATGTGCTCTCACAATGGAACCAACAACAGTTTTGAAACAACTTATTTCTGTAGAGCGAACGTAAACAGTCTAGGTTTTACCTGCAGTACTTGAATTTAAATTAACGTATTTGTATGTATAGTATGTAGGATATGAGGTAAAATTTTATTTAAAATGAATGGATCTAAAATACTTTTTTAATAACAATAAAAATAAATTTTATTATGTTGCCAAACACTTATTAAACGTTTTAATTGTTAATCTAGGTTACTAAATTAATACTAAGAAGGATAGAACATATCTTATTATTGCATTATGCTTCTATTAAGCAATCAGTTAGTGATAAATTTAATCATGCACACTAAATAAGCTTTGGGAAATATATTTATTGCATACGGGATGTCTGAGCCGCGTCTGAACAGGAAATAGGTCGCAGATGAGTTGCGACCGGCAGTAAGGCACATATTCCTAATAAGTGAATCAAGGTTGAGGGAATCTATGATTAAGGAATTATTCATTTCAAGCTTCATTTCATAATTTACAGCATGTATCATGGTCATAATATGCAATTTCTACGTACAATAAGGTCTGATATGAGAACAAATATTAATAGATTAATTGATCATTAACACGGTAAATACTATTGCTTTAGTTAAATAAAGTATTTTCATTTAATGCCCGCAATTTTACAGCAACTATTTAATTCTAATGATTCTCCCGCCACACCTAACAGAAACAGAAACAGAAACTTTTTTACACAATGTAGATTATAAACAATACTTATTGAAAGTCACTTTTTTCATTTACCACTGGTTCGTAAAAAAAACTTCTGCCCCGGGAAGAACCAGCAAGAAACCCAGCGGGACTATTTTTTTTTCAAGTAATAGCTTACAATCATGTTTACAATTAACAACACAAGACAAATTAGAAATAGCTTGGTAGCGTGACCCTTCCCAGGGGTTATTATCATCCATCTTAACTTTCACTAACATACATTCTAGGAACTAACAGAGGATTGTAAATTGCCATATATATCTTTTTAACACATTCTCACTTCCCACAATAAAGTGAAGAGTCCCATTCGCTATATGTCCTTCATTCACTCTTCGTCCAATAACCTTGCCATGTCTGCATTTGATACACAAACTCATCCACTAGCTCATCTAACTTCCTTTCAATTTTTTTAATTTATTGCTTTACTTTTTTCTCTTTCAAAAATCAATTATACCTTGTTTGCGTTCTCTTTATTTCCACATTCTTTTAATCATTTGCAACTCGCCTGCGGACGACGCAAATACGAATTGATCGTCGGCGTACTACAGCTTACAATATTAATCGACATTTTTCATTTTTCACTTTTTATAACAATTGTCAATAAAGAGATTGAATAGCCACGGAGGTGACATACAACCCTTTTGGACACCTTTATATATACCAAACTAGTTTAGGCCCTGTCGATCCTGACACAAGCTCTAGAGTTCTTATAAAGATATATAATGTCTGTATTAGCACATCGATCAACACTAACGTGTTAATTGCTTCCTATAATGCAACTCGGTTCATTTTGTCAATGGCCTTTTCCAAGACTAAAAATGCACATAAAACTTTCCGGTTTTTGGCCAATAACTTCTCTGTGGTCATGAGTATCGAAAATAACTGATCTGTACACCCCATCTTTAATTCAAATTCACTCTTTCCTAATTCAGCTTATGCATCTTAATTTTTTCATTACTCCTTCAATCAACAATTAAAAGTTAAACAGTTTTTCAACTTTACTAAGAAGGTTGATTCAGCGTAGCTTTTTTAGTCCTAATGTGAATTTTTTGCTTTATACCTATTGTGAAACTATAATGGCTTTGTGTACTAAATTAAATTGCGTTACTGTTAACGTTACCATTATAGCCTATTATTATAAATCTACTGCCGATATGCCTCCTCCATAGAGCCCTCAGCATTTCTTATGTTACTTTATCATATCCAACTGCCTCACCAGCTTTCATACTTTTTATTTCTTTTATAATTTTATCCATACTTATCTTGCCCTTCCATTCCTCCACCCTCACACTTAAACACTCCATCAAAGTATGGCTTCCATCTCCACTTAAATTGTTAATTGCATTTTTTTTGTATTTACCACATGCTCGGCGGTGAATTTAAACATCGTGAGAAAACCTGTATGTCTAGAGAATACAATAATCGTGTTGATCAACTTCTTCTGGAGAAGCGCAGCTTACAAATTGCTCCCAAAAATGAGAGAATGCTGTATGTGCAACTATGCAAGTATGTAATGCAATGCAATACAAAATTAAATGCTGTTGAGGAGTAATACTCAAATACTGAGATTGTAGGATGCTAAATAAAACACTGTTTATCGTAACGCCTTGCTAATGGTACTGATTTTTTATTATAAAACAATATGTGTACAATGCATTAAAATGACGTCAAACTCGAGCACGCGCTCCACTTACGCTAACATATAAAAATGTACGGGTTTACTCGTACAAATGCTCTAGCAGTTTATTGTTTGTCAAAAGAGAACAGACACTTGTTTATCAAAAGAGAACAGATTGACTGTTAGTAAAAGTAGCTCTTGCTAATGATTTTCCAAATAGCAAGCAGGAAGATTTGCTAACACTTAGCTCGCTGATGTAAATGATTGATGACTGCTATAGCTGCGCTTTTTCCAGTCTGCGTTGTGTCAAATTTGGATTTAGCGTTGTTGGATGGAATTATTATTTCAGCGCCAATGAGAGGTGTTGTGGCAAGTAGAAACAGTTTATCACTTTCTTCTTGCTCTTTCGAAGGCGTTTTACAACTTAATAACAAGTCCGCGTTATTACCAAGACTCACAAATCTTTGATTTATCACAAGTGGTGGAGCGTCGAGCCTAAGGTTGCCGAAGTCTAATTCCCCGGTCGAACCTTAAAACCTATTACGCGAGCTATTAATCTAAGTGGACTGTATCTACAAAATGTTTCTACACTTATATAAACGGCGACTATAGCATGCGGTACAATGCACTCGCTCTTCCCTAAAAACGAACTATTATTTGCCAAATCGATGAAAGGAATCCTGCTTGATTAGGAGAAAACAAAATTGGAGCGGGTTAAAACACAGTTATATCAAGCAGGCAAATACAGGCAATATTATTAGGAATATTGACTCACCGGGGTGTCTCTTCTCTGCTGTTGGGCACTATAGCTGCGACTTCTGGAACTTCTTCTGGACAGACACTCTGGAGAGGGGCGGTGCGCGACTATATCTCACACGAGGTTAGGCGGGTTTCCTGGAGCTCGACTGCTTCCAGGCTAAAGCGGTTCTACTAGCGGTATGGTTCCAAAATTGAGCGCGGCGGGAAAAGGCGCGCGTCGGTAGCGTGCCTTTTATATCTTCGGTTGCGATGATTACGTGATATTCTAGAATCATCTTCTTTCCCCTCCCACCCCACCACCCCGATGTGTCGATAGGAGGGTATGAATGATATCGTTTTGGAAAGGGATAACCGATTTGGCAGCCTACCGTCAAATTAAATAAATATGAATGGTTTTCCGCGCAACCATCTCCCCCGACCTTGAAGGATTTCCTTCAAAAAATAACTAAAACAACTAGAGCTAAGATCAAACTAACAAAATAACTAACTAACGCTAAGATTACCTAAATTCAACTACAATTTCTAATCTAGAAAGCTAATTTAAATTATGGAAGGGGCAGGGGGCACAAACGGACAACAGGACGCAGGTAAGACCCAACCGTGGTCTTAACGCGAGCTACCCTAATTAGTCCGTCGGAACCGGGAAAGACCTCTTCGACAATTCCTAACGGCCAGTGGAGAGGCGGCGTATTCTCTTTGGTGAGCACAACTACAGTTCCTACAGCTAAAGGCTCAGTTGCTGTGTTTCATTTTTGCCGAGACTGCAAAGTACGCAAGTATTTCATCCTCCATCGTTTCCAAAACGATTGCACTAACCGGTCTAATAATTTGTGGCGTGCGTAAATGCTAAGTCTGTTCTCATCCATATCTACGGCGGGCAAATACTTTAAAGGCGTTAAATTTAAAAAATGTGCTGGAGTTAGAGCCAGCGGTTCCGAGGGGTCACTAGACAACGTTCGACAAAGTGGGCGGCTATTCATTACGCATTCAATTTGAGCGAGCACCGTACTTAGCTCTTGGAAGGACAAAATTTGATCTCCTATTACTCGGTATAAGTGACTCTTTAGACTCTTAATATTAGTCTCCCCCCCCAAAATGACTCGCGGCTGGGACGTTCAGAGACCACTCAATGCGGTTCTCGGCTAGAATGTGAGCGAACTCCGAATTATAATACTTGCTAGCTAAGAGCTCATGTAGTTCTGATAAAATACGTTTTGCACCGACGTAGTTCGTACCGTTATCCGAATATAATTTACTTACAGGGCCACGGCGGGCTAGAAATCTTTTAAATGCACCCATAAAGCCTGCTGTGCTTAGATCACCAACGAATTCTATATGCACCGCTCGAGTGGTTAGACATACGAAAATGCAGACGTAAGCCTTTGTGGATCTTATACCACGCCCGCGAGTGAGCGTGACCTTAAACGGACCAGCGAAATCAGACCCGGTGTGCGTAAAGGGCTTTACTGATTGTATTACTCTACAAGATCTAAGTTCCGCCATTTCCGGAAATGACGGCTTGGAGCGTGCCCGAAAGCAAGCTATACATCTGTGCACCCGATTGCGTATTAAACTACGTGCAGAAAGAATCCAATAATTCTGACGCAAGATCGACATCAGCAAGTCGGGGCCAGCGTGCGAATTCAATTTATGATGGTAATCGACTAATAAATTCATGATATGGTCTTTGCGCGGTAAAACTATAGGGTGCCGTTGGTCGAAACTCAACTGCGAGTTGGACAAGCGTCCACCTACTCTTACAATCCCATCCTGTAAAAATGGCTTAAGGCGTTGAAAGGCGCGACTACAAGCTCTATTCGATTGTAATCTTGTAATTTCTTCAGAGAAGTGTGCACGTTGAAGTTCACGTAATACTAGCGACTCGGCATAGTTGTAATCGGACGCTAAGACATACGAACGTCGCGGTAAAAGCTTCGCGAATCGACAAACGTAAATTACGCTACGCAATAATTTCGACCAAAAGGACAAGCGGTTCGCCAAAGCAATGATTGGAGAAACCTCGCTCGAAACGTTCGCCACTAGAGCGTGTCTCTTCTCTTCCGGCGGTTGTGACCCTGACGAAGGTTCGAAATCGGTTATTGGCCATTGCGAGGGATCGAAGTGAACCCAAGAAGGTCCGTGGAACCAAAGAGGGTGGTCCATTATTTGCGTCGGGGTGAGTCCACGGGATAGACAATCGGCAGGGTTTTCCGTACCGGACACGTGATAAAAGTTCCGCGTTTCTAACTCGTCTTGGATCTTGGCCACTCGGTTCGCGACAAACGTATCCCAACGGTGAGGTGAAGAATGAACCCAGCATAAGGCGACGGTGGAGTCGGAAAAGGCAAATATCCTTTCTATGTGAACTCTATCCCTACATGCGCTGATAACTGCGGTAATAAGCTTGGTGAGTACTAATATTGCGCAAAGCTCTAAGCGCGCCAGAGAGACAACCTTACGGGGGGAGACTCTCGACTTAGAACTAATGAGGCTAATCGAATTTCTACCATTATTCTGAACGTGGAAATATACAACGCCCCCGTAAGCCTTCTCGCTGGCGTCTGCAAACCCAACGACCGTTATGACGCTATTTCTATCGACGTTTATATGACGCGGTATTTTAATTTCTCTTAGTAAAGGAAGTTCCTCTCTAAAATGCTGCCACAACCGAACAATGCTGTTAGGCGGCGAATCATCCCAATCGCATTCAAATAACCAAAGTTGTTTAATCAAAAGCTTAGCGTATAATACCACTGGAGCTACGAAACCCATGACATCCCATAATCTAGCAACGCATGACAGTATTGTGCGCTTTGTGCATTTCTCTACGGGCGGATTTACCTTAAGGCTAAACACGTCGGACTCTGGTGACCAACACAGACCGAGCACCTTGTGTGTATCAGAATCGTCGAATTCCTTTATCGCCGAAAGACGGTGTGATAGTGGGATTGTATCTAAAACCGGACGCGAATTACTAGTCCACTTCACAAGATCGAATTGACCCGATTTCAACCAAAACAAACGCGGTTAAATTCAAACACCATTAGAGTTTCCTTTGGGTTGAAACGATATAAAATGCGTTGGAATCTACGGTCGCATTCACGGACCCCTATGCAAAGAAACTTTTGGCGAATATCGGCGGATAGTGCTATACTAAACAAACGAAAATTGGCTATTATATTAAATAAATTGCCCTGTAAATTTTGCCCACTATAGAGGATATCGTTAAGCGACAGGTGAGTGCTAGTTTTAGCACTAGCGTCGAGCACTACACGTAACTTAGATGTAAGTTTGTCCTCCCTAATGACTCCAGTGGTGTGGTATGAAATACGACGGTGTGTCTTCGTAATTATCTAATTTCGAAGCCACGAGTGATATGTAACCTTCTCTTATATATTCGTTAATGACGCCGTCATAAGCTTCTTTTAACTGGGGTGAAGCGAGCATCCTACGCTCCAAGCTGTAGAAACGTTTTTCCGCCATTTGACGCGAATCGCCGAGAGATAAAACATCTCCTTTAAAGGGTAGCGCTACACTATATCTACCGTCGCGATCACGAACGGTCGTGCGGACGTAAATTTCCTCGCATAATCTGTCATCTGAGCTAGCTATGGGTGGGACGTTCACCTCCTCCATCTCCCAAAATTTGCGGACTAACGACTCGAGCGGTTCGACAGCCATACCACAATAAGAGGTTGCCGAAATACTATCTATGATGGGGGCGGAGCCAACGATAACATAGCCCAATACGGTTTCCAGTGCGTAAGGCGCGGTATGCGAGGAGTTGCCCCTGACCTTATTGTTTAACAAAAGACGAGGGAAAAGCGATGCTCCAATGAGCATGTCTATGTTTCCAGGAACGGCGTAAGTGTCGTCTGCTAGAGTCAAATTTTTAAATTCAATCATTGCCGAGGTGTCAACCGAAACGGTTGGCAGCCGTTCAGTGACCCTATCCACTACTAGTGCATTTATATCAAAGTTAACATTACGATCTATCCGAGAATAAAATTTTAAATTTATATGTCCCTGGGTAGCTTTACTAGTACCTCCGATGCCTTTGACTACAGGACATGACAGTGACCTATTTATTACTAAGCCTAAGCGCTGACAACATTGTCGCGTTATAAAGCTATTTTGGGCTCCGCTGTCCAGCAGTGCACGGACGCTTTGTTCGTTTCCACGCGAATCCCTAACCAAAATACGCGCCGTACCCAGTAACACGGTTGAAGGAGGTTGTGCTCCCATATTCGCCAATTAGCACAGAGCGACATCACCAGGTCGACCGCTAGAATCGTTGACTTTAGTAGGGGTGAATTCCTTATCCGCTTTACTTGACGCCGCTATGTTGCTATTTTCAAAATGTAATAGCGTGTGATGTTTCCTGGCGCACTTGCTACATACGGAACTCGAATTGCATTTTGCAACTAAATGCTTATCACTTAAGCAGTTCAGACATAGGTTGTTTGTCTTTACTAATTTATAACGTTCGCTTGGTGAATATTTACGAAAAGTCGCACAATTATATAAATTACCGTGTTTATCTTTACATACGATACAAGTATGCTGAAGTGATGTTGACGTAGCGGTTACGTAAGTTAATGACCCTGCTATTTTAGATGGTTGAGTCTGTCTACGGTCGACACACCTTTTAATCTCCTGTTTAACGTTCGGAGAGCGCTGCATCACCTTTATTTGATCTCGCACGAACGATGCTAATGAATGAAAGGAAGGCATCTCCGAGCTACGATGCTCCATTTCAAACGCACGCACGGTGTCGGGGTCTAATTTCTTTAGTGCAATATGGAGAAACACCACGTCCATAAGGTCATTAAATTTCAAATTCTTAAGTGCAGCCACCGATGCCACAAATTTATCTAAGAACTGCTCTAGGCCGTTGATGTTTGCGGATGATATAGGTTTAAGATCGAATATCTGGTTCAAATATTCGGAAGCTAACATTCTCCTATCTTCATATTTAGTTTTAAGCGTTTCGAATATTAACAAGTAATTGTTTGCTGTAGGTGTAAAACCAGAGCAAATTGACTGTGCTCTGCCACTAAGTTTACTAATTAAATATATAATTTTTCAGCGTCCGATAACGATGGGTTATTGTGTATATTGTTTTGAAAACTACTGAAGACGAAGGGCCATGTCTTAATATCACCATTGAATACCGTAATATCTATTGGCGGCAACCTAATTGAGTCACGTGGACGTACCTGTATTTCCGGCTTTGCTTCGTTTTGAGATTGTAAGAGTTTTTCCGTTCTTTTCACACGACACAACATATCTTCAAATGCTAGAAGCGGTTGGTAGTTCACTATGTATTTCGGGTCGATTTGTAATTCCAAATGATTAATTTGGTCTAATATTCTTTCGTAATCCGTCCGCAAAGAATCTACCGTTTCAATTTCATTCAAAAAAGTTTCCCGCACTGCTTTTACATTGATGTTCTTTATGTGATCACTAATACTTTGTATACGTGAAAAAAGTATGTCCCTCTTGGCATAAAGCGTTTTAATTTTAATTTCATTTCCACTAACTGCCATTTTAAATTATTGTAATAAAGTTATATTAATCACAATTAATCTCACAACGCACAAATAATGAAGGATGGACACTCGTATGCTGTATTAGGTAATTAAATCGAACACCTGTTACAACGAGTCGAGGTGACGCGTGTCGCTCGCTAGACTCAATATAATTTTATCAAAATTGTCGGGTACGCGTACAAAACGATTGCTATTACACTGTTTCAATTATTTAAGCGACTAATAAGCTTTAAATTTAAACCAATTACAAACACTATTTAAATGAATAATTCTGTTTGCGAGTACCTAACCAAAATTTAAATTTAAACGAACACTATTTAAGACTATTCCATAAACTAGAGTGCATTATCTAAATAATTAATCTAATAATTCGACCAGAAAATGGTTGAACGACTACTAAACACCAGTCCAAATCCGGCTCGAAGGACCAAAAATGGTGGAGCGTCGAGCCTAAGGTTGCCGAAGTCTAATTCCCCGGTCGAACCTTAAAACCTATTACGCGAGCTATTAATCTAAGTGGACTGTATCTACAAAATGTTTCTACACTTACATAAACGGCGACTATAGCATGCGGTACAATGCACTCGCTCTTCCCTAAAAACGAACTATTATTTGCCAAATCGATGAAAGGAATCCTGCTTGATTAGGAGAAAACAAAATTGGAGCGGGTTAAAACATAGTTATATCAAGCAGGCAAATACAGGCAATATTATTAGGAATATTGACTCACCGGGGTGTCTCTTCTCTGCTGTTGGGCACTATAGCTGCGACTTCTGGAACTTCTTCTGGACAGACACTCTGGAGAGAGGCGGTGCGCGACTATATCTCACACGAGGTTAGGCGGGTTTCCTGGAGCTCGACTGCTTCCAGGCTAAAGCGGTTCTACTAGCGGTGTGGTTCCAACAATGAGCGCGGCGGGAAGAGGGCGCGCGTCGGTCGCGCGTGCCTTTTATATCTTCGGTTGCGATGATTACGTGATATTCTAGAATCATCTTCTTTCCCCTCCCACCCCACCACCCCGATGTGTCGATAGGAGGGTATGAATGATATCGTTTTGGAAAGGGATAACCGATTTGGCAGCCTACCGTCAAATTAAATAAATATGAATGGTTTTCCGCGCAACCAACAAGTGATTAATAATTAATTATTATTATTGATGCCTTCATCATATTTTTATTTTGATGTGTATGATCTATTCAATGTATCAATATTTTTAACGCTATTTAAATATTTAAAAAAAAAAGTCGTGTTAGTTTGGGAGCAGGCCACCAGCCGCATTTTTCATACTACGAAAATAACTCGACGAAAACTATGAAAATGAACCTATTCGATGACCTATGAAATCTTCCAGCACGTAAAATTGCTTCTCAATTCATTTACCGTTCATCACTTATTGCCATAGTTGTCAAGATTGTCTGCCGGGTTAAGAAACGCAGTATTTTATTATCCTGAGTTGTCATTAGGAAGTTACCATTGCCTATGCACTGTTTCATCTTCCAATTTCATCTCTAACGAAACCTATGGGAACTGCATGGTGCAATGATCCATAATAATATACTGTATTAATAAGTAATAATAATAATAAATTCATTTACTGAATAAAACCATATTTATACAACAAAGTTGAAGCCCCGAATACCGAACTAGCAATAGCTGTGTGTCGGGATTCAGTTCCTTCCCATATTTACTAAATTACAACTATAAAATAGCTCATCGCAAATCAGAACGAGGTAACAAAATAAATGAAAGACTATTATAAATGGAAGAAGGAAGGTTTGTGTGTTGTCTATGACGTATACAAACTGTGCGTGCGTGCGTGCGTAACTTTAGTAGACTAAAACTTGCGATTTTCGTTGGTACATAGACAGGTTTCTCACTTTATTATTTACACTAAATAATTGTAAAGTCTTGGTGCCTAAAATTCATAATGCTTTCGAGCAATCTTACATATCGCTCGCTCAATTGTGTAACGTTCACGTCTTTTTCCTGTGGAGGGAAGATATGGTACCGTAAATTTATGGTATTATTAATAAATTTATATTATTATAGAAAGTACATTTGCTCTTTTGAATAATGCAGCAGCTGGATGCCTAAATTGTAGGTATAATATTACTTTGAGGAGAGATCTTTGTGCTCGTTCAAGTTCTATTAAATGTGTTTTAGCTGCTACTCCCCACGAAAATATATAGTATGTAATTATACATTCCTCAAGTGCTTTATAAATTTGTATTAAGAGTGTCAGTTCCGAAACAGTGCGCAGTTGCCTAAACACGTCGTAAACTAATTGACGACTAAATCTAGTCCAGTTTAGTCCACAGAAGACACAAGTATGCGCCTTTAACACTAAAAAGAACCCCTTCGTCGTATCTCCTCAGTTTCAAAGCACTCCCTTTGTTGCCTCAGCCAGTATCGGAATCCTCGGCGTTGAAATATCGAGTGATGTACAGTTTCGTGGTCACTTGGAAGAAAAGGCCAAATTGGCCCCTAAAAAGCTTGGCGTGCTCAGCAGAGCGGGACAGTATATCATGCCGGCTCACCGCCTGCAACTTTAAAAGGCGCAGGTTCGGCCGCACATAGAATTCTGTTCCCATCTCTGGACTGTGGCTCACCAGTGCCAGCTCCTTCCATTTGATCGCATTCAATGCAGAGCTGTTCGAATCGTCAGTGACTGAGCTCTTTCCGATCGGGCTTGACGTACTGGCACTGCGAAGAGATGTTGCACCTCTTTGTGTATTTTATCGCATCTACCATGAGAAGTGCTCTGAGGAATTGTTCGGACTAATTCCAGCCGCACAATTTTACAATCGCAAAAAACTCGCGACACTATCCGTACCATCTTGATGTCTGGCGGTCCACCACTGTGGGATTTAAAAGAAGCTTACTTCCACGCACAACTTCCTTTTGGAATCAACTACCACCAGAGATTTTTCCGGACCGATACGACTTAGGGACTTTCAAGAAAGACGCCTATCCTTTTTAAAAGGCGGCAATGCATTTGTAATTCCTCTGGTGTTTCACATGTTCATGGTCGGCGGTAATCACTTACCATTCAGATGAGCCGTATTCTAGTTTGCCCCCTCACTATAAAAAAAAAACTAATTTCCTGAGTATAAATTTTCAATTAGCAACAGACGTTATGTGCTGTTTCAGTTGAGCTTATCATCAATACTTATTCCAAGATATTTTATAACTTTTACTCTTTCAATAATTGAGCAATTACATGATTTATTCTCGATATTAGCTTGTCAATTGCAAGGATAAGAATAAGTTTGTAAACTAAAAGATTTGGGTAAATTAATATTATACATTATTAATATTACACATATATTTTGTTAATTTCCCAGTGGGAAGTTATTGTAACGGGTCCGATTTTGCAAATTGGAAATTTTAACATATCTCCACGTTTCAAGGTCCTTAGAGTCAAATAGTATGGTTTTCAAGAGGTTGTGTGTGCACATGTACGTATGTATGTATGTGCGATTCAATTTTCGCCTCGTGTATCTCGAGAACAAAGAGTGATATTGACATGAAACCAGTTTCATTTAACGCATAATTATGTAACTTAGACCTCATTAAATTGTGAGCAAAAAAGTAAACACGGCATGCATTGTAACTATAACTTAAGTAGCTTTTGATTTATAATTTGAATTAATAATTTTAAAAGACAAGAACATATCCGTATGGTAATAGAAAACACAATTTGAATATCAGCTTAAGATTAGTTTTACATAGATCATTTATGTAAATTAAAAAAAGGTTTGGCCAGGTATACTGCCTTGTGTAACACCGTAAGTGGAGATGAATTGTTACTTAATTAAGTCTCAACCCTAACACGTTTTTCAAACGTGTTAATAATATTGAAGAAGAAGAAGCAGATACGGTATTGAATGCCTTCTGAAGGTCCAGGAATACTCCTATCACTTTTTCATTTTTATCAAGACAACATGTAATATTAGTAGTAAGTTGAAGGACAGCGTCATCTGCAAAACTTTTGGCACATAACCAAATAGGTTGTTATCCCAAAGCTCATTATTTTCTAAATCACTCATTACTCGCTTTTTAAATATTTTTTCAAGAATCTTAGACATTGTGGTTAAAAGTGAAATCGGGCGATCGTTAGTCAGCGAAGATTTATCCTCAGATTTATATGTGGGACAGACAATTGCATTTTTATAGATTTTGGGGTAAACACCATATTCAAACGTGTTTAAGCTATCTTTTAGAATTCTAGATGTAATACAATTATATCCCGATGAGTTACTTGATTTAATACTGCAGATGACGCTTGAAACCTCCTGAGAATCCGTCAGGTAGAAGGACATTGACAGTAGTATTAAGTTTGGATATGATATCATTTGCAAAGTTAAAGCCAACTGTTGCGAAAACCCTATTAACATTGTCAATAAAATAATATTATAATATATAGACGTTATATTTGATCAATGTGTTAATGGAATTCTTGGAAAAAGTCTGTTATAACAGGTATTTACAGTATTTTATAAGTTTTAGTACAGTGATGGACAATCATTGGGTATACAGGTTCTAGGAAAAAAGAGTTCAAATATAATTTGGTACTTCTCAGTTTTTCATTTTCTTTATAAATGAACTCAACCGTCATATGAAGATTTCGTCTGGAATAAAAGACGTCACGAAGAATATTTTGTGATAAATGTAGCTCGCTTCCGTCAAGTGACACTTGAATAATGGAGTTATTGTAATAGCTTTAGAAAAACAAAATAATAACGCGTTCGAGTGCGTTCTTATCCCATTATAATTCATAAGTGCAATTACGTTTTGGCGTTGGAAAAGAGTCAAATAAAGGTGTATTTTTTTACTTCTTCATTTTAATTATTATATTTTTATCAGTATCGACATCAATTAAGTTGTTAATTGCAATTTTAAATGCTGGTTAAATGATAAACATCGTGAAGAGCTCATGTCTAAGATTGTAAAATATATTTCGTGGACTTGCGAAGTCTTTCAGTTTGCACTGAAACGCCAGGCAAACTCTTTTCTGATCCATTACCCTGTCAGAAAAGAGAATAGGCCGTTATTTCCAAATGACGGTTTTGGATAGGTTACCACTACATCAGTCGTCACATGTTTAGCAACGGTGTATGTGTTTTCTTTTATATTTTTATATATTTAAACAAATAAACTTGCAATTTCTTTTTAATTTCCTTTTAGTAAATTACATCTGGTGTTAATGTTCAAAATTCAAATCACCTCTTTTAAAACCTGTATAATAGAGGAAAGTGATTATTTTCTTTTAACATTATTCAAATTATCTAGAAATATCTTGTGAAATCTTTTCACAATTTCTCTTTTAGAAGCGAAATATAATCCCATAGATTTAATTTAGTTTGACGATGAGTGTTTTAGATGTAAAAAAGGTGTGACATTTTAGACGGTAGTGTGTTTACTTCTTAGTAAGTATATAGATTAGTGAAGTGTGAGGTGTAATCGTGTTGGGCTTAGTAGTTGGGTTCAAGTTTGAAGAAACCAGGCGATACGGTGTGTATTGCCAAGCTTCTTCAATTTTATATTTGCACGCGGATCTGTATGGATTCCACAAAATAAAAGACTATTTCTACTAAGTATTGGTACCACAGAAATAGGTCTTAAGTCAGTAGAGGCTTCATGCACAACTTGATTTATATGGAGGTATGGCATCACCATCTCTTGTAAAAAATGAATATTTGTTTGGTTATCTTCTTTGCGTAAAACCTGGAAAGATAGGCAGCAAGTCGATGCGCTCTTCCATCTGAATGAAGTTCGCTAAAGAACCTTTTTTATGTATTTATTGGGGGAGGCCTATGTTCAGTAGGGTACTTGTGAGGGGCTGTAATGTTGATGATGATGATAATGATGACTTCCCTACAATTGTTTTAAATTACAGATCTGACGTCTCTATTATAGTCGACGAAATGAGACCTGTCCGACGGTCAGACCAGTTTCTGGTTTATATAGGTACTTATGGGACTTTCGATGCCTAAGTATATAAATTCTTCATATTGATGTATTTTGACGAAATTTTCCCTTTCACTGTCCTATGAGTCATTTATGAAATTTTCTATTGTTTAACTATTGTGTCAACATCGCCGACAGGGAACCTGTTAAAGAAGCATTCTATTATCCAACTGTACGTAAATGTGTATTTAGTAAAATTAAATAAGTAATCGAAAAAATGATTTAGTATTTATTTATAATATTGTTGTTCGTAACATAACACAACACAACACAGGCCTGTTTGAGTTTTAGTTTAAGTAACTCTTTAAGATAAATATATTGAATTAAAGTGATAACCTGATGTTTTTTGTTTGATATCATCAAGCGTGGGGAGGCGCGCGCAGAAGGCAGGCCGCTCGGCGGCACCCGCGGCGGAGTGCGGGGTCGCACTTCACCAGTCACCAGTCGCCATACGGTCGGCGGCGTCCTCACGGTTCAGTCTGTACCTGACCACGAGGGGGTGTGGATGTTGTTTTGTGTCGGAACCGTAACAAACTATCCGTTTTTTTTTAATGTTTGTAAAATTTTAATACATAAAATATTTATATTGACTCGACCAGGACGTCTAAACTTTCTCACTTTAATTCATCGTACTTTACGGAACCGGCAACTAACTTCGCCTGTGATTGTTTTTCCGAACTGTCAGTGCGCGTGTTGTGCTTTATCGATAACATAACCTATACGACTTCAAGGGCACCGGAGACCGACACCGTAGTGCTTTGCTTTGGATGCGGTGTTGTGGCGCAATACGAGTGAGTCTAGTCGTTGATCTTGTAAAATTATAAGTGGGCGTATTCAAAAGTTTGGGAATCGATCGGGTGCGTGCGTGGGATTGCGTTTACGTAATCTTTGTTTACCTTGAGAATATGCACAGTGCTCTGTGATATTTTAGCATGGTTGTCAACTTTCCTGTTAATACGTAACTTCCCTATAAGGGTGAGTGGAATGCTTAGCCGTTACTTTTTTGTTTCTGCATTTTTTTAAGTATATTTAACTATTTAAACAAATGTTTCATTTTGTTATAAATGATTAACAGTGTTTATAAAATATTTAAAAATACTTTAAATTATATAAAAACATTTAAGTGCTTAGCCACTTTAATTAGACGGTATACAGGAATTGTGAAACGAATAAATACAAAAATTTGGTCGAGTAACAAAATAAAAATATGTACAAATTGTCTTCAAGGCGAAGGGGACAGGCGCAAGTTTTTAATTAAATTCGGATTTTTGCCACCCTTCTTACCCACCCACTTACCTGTCAAGTAGTATCTAATTACTTTTATTGCCGAATTATTGCAGGTGAAATGGTTAAGCAATAATAGCGTGGAACGCTTCATTTTTGTCTTAAAATTTCGTACCATTTATGTTGAGAAAACCAAGAGTGAACTGTATTGAAATTGCGAATTAAAAAAAAAAACTTCAGTAATCTATGCAGTGCTTAACTACGGTTACTTATATGGGATGTGTTTAGAGTTTCAAGGACCTCGTATTTGTCGTCAAAGACCTCGTATTGAGAATACCTGTAGTATCAGTAAGTATGCTAAAGTCACAACGGGCCAGCCATATAAATGGAAGAATCGAACACCGACGGTAAAAATGTGACGAGTGGCAGCCTCGTAGGTACCGGTAATCGAAGTGTACGACGGAATCCTGCTGAGTTGGCGAGGTATGCAGGAAGATGATGATGAGCCGATGCTTTTGGGCATTGAAGCCTATGATGACGATGATAGTAAATTATGTCATTGTCAGGTTAAGAAAAACGTTCCTCTCGCTCTTTTTCTCCCTACTTTAATTTTAAAGAAATTAAATCAAACATTAGCGTATTATATGTACATATATTGATGAAGTTTTTTAATTGTTAAAGTCTGTATTAAAGCTTTAAAAAATTACAGATACATTTTTGTAAAGAAATTTTACTTTTCGTGTCGTGGAAGCAAAGGACTTTAATTTTAAAAGACTAAATGACTGGAAAACATAGCTCATAAACATTTGCTCAAGTTACGTTTGAAACTTACTTGCATTGTGATCGCAATACGGAGACGTTGTTGAGGTGCAGCCTCTGAATATTTCACCTGAAATAGCAATGTTTTGTTCAGAGAGATATGGGTAAAAGAAATACCTACACCTTGTTTATATCTATACTTACATCAAGTATAGTAAAGTGTAAAATATAGTATATAGTAGTGGTATGATATTAAGATAATAAGATAAGATGTACGTACACGTGAACTATGATTAGTCATAACAAACTAATTAAATGTACCTACTGAATATTGTTACAAGGAGGATTCAAGAAGTTATAAATTTTTAAATGAACCAAAAAAAAAAAACTTCAAAGATAAGTAAGTGCCTTGAATAGAAATGAAACCTTCTATGATTGTTTCTTATTTTATTGTAAATTTAGTGCGTAAATAAAATTTTATTTTTGTTAATAAGCTTCAAGCCTGAAATCCTATTTTCATAACGTGTAATTGTCGGTTTTATGGGAACATCTCACAATGAAGACTGGTTTATTTAAATATGTAGAAGAATCAAACTTGGCATGGTCAATCAATATTCAATCTTTGTGTTAAATGTTGTTACAATAAAAGCATTTGAGTATTAAAGCATGCCCCTTATTCCATGCCCCTTACTTTTTTGATCAAAGACCCACTTTGATCAAAAAAGTAAGGGGCATGGATGGTTTTTCAGACAATCCGTTCATATTTCATGAGCACCGGTCGTAAGCACAATGGCGTCGCGATGGGGTCGTCGTACGGGCTCGACTAGCTTTTGGCTCTTTATGTACATAGCCGCTAATAAAAAAGGTTAAAGCTTAAAAATAAATTTAAATGCCAATATAAGTATGTAAAAGTTACCTTACTGACTAAGCAACACGATACGGTTATAAATAATTTTTCAACCGAAAACAGTTTACTAAAATAAGTCTAGAGCTTAAAACAAATTATCTCCCTTCCCGGGAAAGGAATTTGAAATGAAACTGTCCCTAGACACTTTCCAACAGTGTCAAGAACAGAAGTCGCTCTCAAGGATATCATGAGCCCTTCGGGAAATTAAAATAAATTTGGTAAATATATACAGGATCCCGTTTCCTTAGTAAAGAAACTTCTAGATAGGTAATATTTCATTCTAACTTTTTGTATTGTAGATGCACTACATTATATGTTCCCGTTGCTGATGTATTATTGTAAAAATTGTAAATATTTTTAAATTGAATCAAAATTTTAAATTGTAAAAATGCGAAATTTTAACACGCGTCTGTTTGTAAACACGAGCAGACGAAGCGAAGGCGAAACTACCGCGTCGTGAGCACATCGAGCTGTGAGTCAGAATGATGCCATCGATTTAAAGCCGTAAATACTCGGATTGCATAGACTATGTAAATGTGAACGGTTTGTATACATGTGGATACTAAATGTGTACTGTTCGTACATTTGTATTAGAGACCGACACATTTGTATCACTTTTAGACAGATTTTTATCAAGATAGTTTTTATCATCATTATCTTTTATTATATTTACTGAGGACTAAGATGGAACGCCACGTTTCCAGTAAAAAGGGTCACCGGTTCTCTTCACTTATCATACGAACACACAGCAGCATTAAGCTGCTATTTTACGCTGGTATTCTGTGAAAGCGTGGTCCTTCACGGTCGAGCTGATCCATTCGTGCTGTTACCACAACATAGCTGCAGCTTGACTCTACCACGTAAAAAATAAATAAAGAAGGTAGATTATTAATATTTAATATTACACAAATTTGATGTTTATGAGACGACATGCAATCGATAGTCCACTGCTGAACGACTTGGCTTGGTTGGTTTGGTTGCTATGTTTGGCAGGCGAAACTAATTCTGTTATTTATAATGGATAATGAAAGTTACCAGTAAGAGTAGGAATCACGCAATAACAGCGAAGTATGCAAATATAAAATGCCCAGCGAAAAAAGTATACTGGACGATTTTCATTTATGTATGATGCATAACTTCACGTACAGAACCCTTATATGGGACAGATTAAATCATCGTTACTATTAGTGTGTTGTATTTGCAATGTAGACGTAAATTATTTATGTCAATGTCATCTTTTTGTTACTTTTGTTGTAAGAAGATTATGCATACAAATTGCATCATAAAATATATATTAGTATACATCAACACGTACATATTTATTTGTATTCGTACATGTATGTATGTAATTATGTCTGAGTATGCCTATTAACAGGTTATTAATATGTATATATTAACAACAGAAGTATATTAAATTTGGTATCTCTTTGCATACATATATTGGTTCAGTACCTACGTAATACTGTTACTGTTTTGCATATTTTACTTCTTTTTTATTACTGACACCTATGACATTATCTCCGCACGTCGCGGGTTGACTGGCAGAGAATGTCAAAAGGCATTAATTCCGCCCTTTGTAATTATTTTTATTAAGTATTAGAAGTGCAAATAAATAAAATGTTTAAGATACACAGAATTAATTAACAGATAAAAGTCTTGGTGATATACATAAAAAATAATAAGGAACTTGGATTTTTCTTGAAAGAACAACTTTGTTCAACGTTCATACTAGAAAACTAGGCTCTCTAAACTCACGATCACGAGAATTTATGTTAAATATTAGTTTCCAAAAATTTTAATCATACATACATAACATAATACATAAACTCTCACACTTGTTATGTAGTGAGCTAGCCTACAGACTTCCATCTCTCTTCTCTTTCACATCCATATTACCTACGTTTACATGCTCGTCGGTTAAGATTAATTTTAATTTGGACCATTTTCAATATAATATCACGAATTTAGTCGATAATCTTCCGTTTATGGCGTCCCTTGTCGACTCTACCGCTTACTTCTGCAGTATAATTTATAGTCAGTTTAATTTTTTTTACATACTTAATGAAAACTAGTGGTCGTCCATTGGTTGAAATTCGACCGTAATTCTTCATATTTTTTTAACAATAAGGAAGCCGTATTTCACTTTTAACTCTATACATATTTATATATGTAGATATTGTTTATGCTTTCTAATACTTAATACATAAAACATTGATGTCTAATATAAAAAAATTAACGCTTTTTGCCTTGAAATACACAACACAGACTGGAAAAAGGAATATTTTAAATAACACAAATTTCATAACTCATTTAGCTGGTTGTAATATTTTGTTGGCAACATTTTAAAATACTTTGACGACAATATTGTGTTTGGCAATTGACATTGGCTATATGAACGTAAACATAATATTTTTTTTATTTTTTTATGTATGTGTAACACATATTGTATGATGCAAAGTGCTTCAAAAGTATTACAAATTTTTCTTTTCACGTATTAAAATATATGTAGGAAAGAGTTATGCTAACTAGGGTTTTTTTTCTTTACCTACTTTAAAAAATACTGATAAGAAACGTTCAGCTGTTCGGCTAAGAACAACTGAAATTAAAACCTAAATGAGAACCGTAAGACGTCTTTATTTTATCGGTAAAGGAGCGAAACGAGCATTAATTTACTTGATTTCTTTGACTATACAACAGTAAAAAAATGTCAAGTTGAAGTAATATTAAAATAAAATAAACTACAACGACAGGGAGTCTTCCTCCGCCGACTTGAAGCCTAAAAATGTCGGTACTTTTTAACAGTCATCTTAAAACCGACACCTTAAATGGAACCTTATCGTAAAGTAGCACCTTAAAACTAAATGAGGATCCGTATTAAAATTTCGAACCAGTTTTTCAATGTCTGCCTTTAATTCGGTTTTATTGAGCACGCCTCTTCGTTGTTATTTTTATACAGATTATGTAAGTAGTAATATGCATTCTTAATTATTATAGGACTGGTCGATTTTCAACAATGAACTTTCACAGATCAAAATGATAACATATCTACTAATGGCTAAGCTGTAGCTAATTTTTAAAATACGTAAATAATACAGAAAAAGTCACACGTTAAACATTCTGTTAAAAACACTCATAAATCAGTTAACTTCTGAGCCAGTATTGATAAACTAGAAAGACGGGTCTTTATAAATATCGAAAAAGTATTTAGCGAAATAATATTTTAAATAACTCCTATATAATAATCCAGAAAAGGAGAAAGCGCAGATAAAGAAAGTAAAAGTAGAAGACGATGAAGATACAAAAGTCACGCAATCACGCTTGAAATTTTGAATTCGTATTCTGATTTTATGAATGCTTATACTTACGTAAGTTGATTATCATAAGGCCTCTATTATATTAAAAGATTTACTAACTAGACAGAAACAAATATTTAATTTAATTGGTGTATGCACATATTTGAAATATTAAGATACGTAAGTGTACATCTTTATGTTAATATTTCGAAATCGTTGAGATAAAATATTTGTTAGTCTTATCCAATGAAGATTGCCTTGAATTTTTTTCTGAAATATTAACTTATCTCTATTACGAAGTATTCTTATTTCAATAAAAGAGCGGCGATGACGTTAAAGTATATGGGCATTAAGGCCAAACACTTTCTTATAAAATAAAGGCTAATGAATCCATTGTTACCTATGATGGATAGTGTGAAATACCTCGCAGTTCACAGTAGTATATAATTAGGGAAGTAAGGATTAGAAAAGAGGAGTGATTGCCAAGTAATTAAAAGTTCGATCATGTTTATTCGGCATCGCCATCATTTGCCAGTACACAAAGAGGAGATAATTTTAATAAATAACGATATTCTCGAATCTATACGTATATCTTCATATTTACTTAGATTAAGCTTTCCCTAATTGTGTAACTTCCTCAAATTATCTACTTATTGAGATATTTAGTTCAAAACAATATGCAAAGACTATAAAATTTGATAAAAGTGGTGATCAAGAAACACCTTAGGGACATTCCGTCTTAGACGTCGAATACAATTAAAATTTAGTTCCTGTGAATCCTTATTACATTTACCTGCTCCCCTCGATATTTTAATAAGTTAGTAAGTATATTCCAATTTATATTAAAACTGCTCTAAAAAAGAAGACCTCCGACGTCTACATCTCATTATTTATGGTTCAAGGGGTCCGTTTTCTTTTTATCCTTAACAAACGTCCTCCCCTTTTACCTTTCAACGCATTCATCTCTCCCGTCGAACACCAAAGACTTTCTTGTCCAGCGTAAAATTATTATTTCAAACAGGCTCTACCTTCGTTGGTATTATAACGTTAATAATAGGTCAAAGTTTAATTTATTTACTCGCGACTCCATTCATGTAATGCATTGTGTCAAAGTACAAGTCAGGTTGAGGTTGAATTCATTAGTTTTATTAATCCGTCATGACTGGACAGTGGCGGTTACGTTTGTGATCATAATTTATGTAATTGTTTTTTTTTTAAATTAAACTGATGTGACATTAGTCCACACAAAAACCAACAATCCACGTGATAGTAAGTAACTAGTGGAGGTGAAGAGCAACAAACTTCAAAAAAATACTACAGATGCGTTATCACCTCTGAGGACTGAGATAGAATGCTTGACAGCCTTTAATTTCATTATAAAGGCTCTCGAAACCCTTCAGACCGAAACACAGTAGTGCGAACGCTGTTATTTAGCAGCAGTAACAGGTAACACGGTGGTGGTCTTGGGTGGTTGGACAGTCTTCGTTCTCATCGACGTTAGTCTGCATATACTTCACTATGTGTTGTATTTACCACTTTACCACGCTTGAATTTCATTACAAAGACTCTCGAAACCCTTCAGACCGGGACACAGAGGTGCGGACAGTGTTATTTGGCAGCAGTAATAGGTAACACGGTGGGGGGGGTTGGGCTCTTACGTTGTCTGCTATACTTCACTATGTGAAGTATAGCGAACGTCTTTACGCGTTATGCCACCCCCGGGAGTGTTTGGCAGACGTGGTGGTATTGGGTGGTTGGGCAGTCTTCATTCTCATTGACGTTAGTCTGCATATACTTCACTATGTGTTGTGTTTACCACTTTACCACCCTTGAATTTCATTATAAAGGCTCTCGAAACCCTTCAGACCGGGATACAGAATTGCGGACACTGTTATTTGGCAGCAGTAACAGGTAACACGGTGGTGGTCTTGGGGGCCCCCCCAACCCCCCCCCCCCGGGGAAAAAAAAGAACCGCATGGCAGAAAAAAAGGGGGTGGTTGGGCAGTCTTCATTCTCATCGACGTTAGTTTGCATATACTTCACTATGTGTCGAAATAATACTAGTTTTTACGGAATTTATCGCGTATATTTAACTTTTTAAATACCCGACGTTTCGAACGCTTTACAGCACTCATGGTCACGGGCGGTCTGGCATATTCAACGTCCATATGTCATAGTTAACCGCGGTTACCATAGATTAAAATTTAACTTTTGTTCCGATCTATACAGTATGAACTTATGGTATCTTGAAGTCTTGCAGTTGTATGCTTGGGTTGGGATTTAATTTTATTTATTATAGGATCCCAAGCAGATGGTAGCACCCAGCCATCTTCTCTAATTGAAATTAGGATGTTTTTTGATTTCAATAGCCTCGCGAATCATCCTCGGAAGGAATCGGTGTTCTTTAGCGAGGATTTGCAGTCTATCAAATCTTATGTAATGACGGGGGCGATCCTGTACGTGTTCACAGACTGCAGACTTCCCGGAGCGTAGATTCTTCACATCAGCTATATGTTCTTTAACGCGGGTTTTTATTGATCTTTTAGTTTGTCCTATGTAGGAGAGACCACATTCACAATCATTTCTACCATTAAGCTTGTACACCCCTGCATCTTGCAGAGGGACATTACACTTGACTGATGGTACAAACTGACCAATCTTCTTCAGCGGCTTGAAGTATGTTTTGATGGAATCACGCTTCAAGATGTAGCCAATCTTGTCAGTGACTCCTCTAACATATGGCAGTACAGCAGGTACACGCTCGACTGTGGCCGGCTTCACTCGTTCACTGTGACGTAGGCGCGGGACTCGAAGCTTGTTGTCATGCAAAACATGCTTGACATGGTGGAGCTCTGCAGCCAGGTGTTTACTGTCACAGATCCCTCGTGCTCTCTGAACTAAACTTCACTATGTGTTGTCTTTACCACTTTACCACGTTTACCTGCGTTTTACGCGCGATCATTATTAGACATTTATATCAGATATAAATATGAGACCGTTATACCGCCCTTTATTAGAAGTCGGAGATCTAACGGCAAATCATGTTTTACCGATCGTTTGCTGTAGTCTTATCAAGTAATCTTATAAGTAATCTTACCAGTAATATATAGGTAGTACGATTAGATACTGTATATTTTTTCCCACAAGACTTACCACTAAGACCGCCGGGGAGGAAAATGTCACAAGTCCTTCTCTATACAATATTAGTATTGATCAAACTTAGTTAAGCTTCAATATATTGTTCAGGTGAAGCAGTAGTTAATAAAACAAATAGCGTATAAGCCTCACTCTAAAACCTTACAGAAAAACGCCCGGCAATTCGTTTGGCAATACAGAAACGTGAGTTTTTCATGAACGTTGTTTGTGGACAAATTAATATACTCTTCTTACAAAAGAATTGCAAAGAATTTAATAATACTATAATACGACATTTTAAAGCGATTATTTATTTGGCAGTAACAGAAAGCAACTGGAATATGGTAAAAAGTACATACACTCAAAGCTAGAAATTTAATTTAATTTTTAATAAATGTAAAAGCACATATCGATCGAATAGACACGTAATTTTCAATAATGTTGGGAAAATTTTATCAAATTTAAGTCAAGCAATAGACCGTAAAAATTTGTATTCGGTATACTGTGCTCTATGTTATTCGGTGTTCGATAAAGTTCGCCTCTGTATTACAAAGAATTTTCCTAGAAATACTTAATAAAACGTAATTGTTTTTTTCATTATACATTTATTACTTATATAATTCTAATCTTATCAGTATTTCCTAGTGCTTTGGCGAATGGCAAGTTCCTTTCGTAATTACAGTCTTTCACAAAAAAACATCTTGGCAAAGGTCTACCTCAAGGTCTGCCACTGACCAAGGTTCTGAGTTAGCTGCATTTATCGGCATCGAAAATTTACTCTAAGCATTTCTTTGTGCTTCAGTATACTCAAACATATTGTATTTTATACTTAAATAAAAAAGCCTGTCTGCTGGCAAAAAATAGTTATTAATTATAGTTGTAAACATAAATATTTTAAGTTATATTTAATTAGAGTATTCGCACTTACTCAGACCGGAACTGGTGAACGCGGTCAAGCGAAAAGCGCGCAAGGTCGCGCAAACACAGCAATTTAAATAGTAATTAAGTAAGAGTCACTCTTCGCCCACGGTTTTTACTAAATAATTTAAAAAAAAAATTAATTTTAAAACAGAGAAGATTCTAAAATAACTGCAAATTAATTAAAACTATTATACGGATTTTATCGCGCTTATATTTTTTCTTATTTTCATAACACTTATTAACACTTATTTTTTTACGTGGTAGAGCTATGCCGCAGTTATATTAGTAGTATAGCTGTAGCACGATTGGGTCCGCTCGACCGGGCAAGGACCACGCTCTCACAGAATACCAGCGTCAAATAGTAGCTTAATGCTGTTGTGTTTCGTATGGTCAGTGTAGAGAACCGGAGACCCTTTTTTACTGGAAACGAGGCACTCCACCTAAGTCCTCACGGATGAACAACGCATCTGCACTTTGATTCGTAATCGAGGATAAATGTAGATGTCTATGGGCCACAGCAACCACTTACCATCAGGTGGACTGTGTGCTCGTTTGTCAACCTATCGTATAAAAAAACACCCGTTCGCGCCTCTTTTTAAATAATTCTTCTAGAAAATAATAAAGTTGATGAGGGGTAATAATCAAAATCATATATTTTTTATTTGACAGAAAGCTGTCTGGGGCTTCTAATATTAATACCGATACCGTTACACCCTGTTACACCCTATTAGAGTCCATTGCTGAACATAGGCCTCCCCCGTAGCTTGTAATAGTTGGAATATTTGCCAGAGTTGCGCCACGCCTGTCAAGAGGGTTGTCAACCGCAGCTTTTTTTTAGTCACCATTAGGAAGGTATGCTGCCCGCCTGATTTGTTTCCCTCTTTCACCTCTTACGACACCCTTGGGTGATGTGATGATGATGATATTATTATTTACATAATGTAAATAATAATATCAATAGTACTAATCAATTTCCGAATTCTCTAATTATAATTGGTATAACTTTAAAGAAAATTTATTACAATAATATTTTTGTGAACTTGGATTATTATTATTGTTCATTGCAATTTAAAATGATTTACCACGAGCACGACAACGAAGGAAATACATCTTGAGGAAACCTGCATGAAAAAAGATTTTGAAAATATATGAAGTCCGCCAACACGCACTGAGGCAGTGCGACGAACATTTTTTTGCTCCTAAATTTCCATGTACACATTGGGACGTAAAATTAAGCTCTAACCTAACAATCTCTACAATTACAATTTAAGTAAAATTTCATAACCGCTTTTGATTTGCCATATCTCCAATATACTGAATGAAAATAATAAAAGGATGCTGATGGTGTATAGTTTCCACACTGTATCAACACAGTAAGCACTATGCTCAATGACCTCAATCTTCTTCAAAAATCTTGATGATAATGTCTAACGACTATAAACTATAATAACTCTTACGTTCGTAGTTTTTGGTACCTCGAAGTTGTTAACGTCATTATTATTAACTAGTGTGCCGCGCGGCTTCACCTATGAAATGTGGTGTTCTTTAGAATTATGATAATCATCAAAGATCATTTTTTGACTGGTCGTTGCTGCTGGTAATAAGAGGGCTGGTTCTTTCCTCGCTAAAAGGCTAAGTATAGCCATTTAGCTTCTTTTAAAATTAAAAGCGTTCTTCGCACGATACCACGGGTAGTAGCACTGTATGATAATTAAATTATTAGTTCTAGTTTTTTTATTATAGTATAATTCAATCGTATATAAATAAAATAATTTTTTTATTTAATGTGTAATATTTACTTTAGAAATTTTTCGATTTCTCAAAAAAAAACTGCAAGTATTCGAAAATTCATAGATCACTCCCGGCGTTGATCCCTATATGTTTGTGAAGTTGCATTACGATCGGTTCAGCATTTTCGAAGGTTAGCCCGGATAGCTAAACAAAAATTTTAAACGGATTATTCATGTATTAATAGCATACAAATACCGCCCCATCTCAATAAAAGGCATTTGTTTCGAGATTACAGACAGAATATAAAATATGTGAATAATTTTTCCAAAAAGTCCATCCACTATAACATACTCTTCGGGTATTTAATATCTCTTAATTTGGTTGTTTCGAGACTATTTATTTTGTAATATGTACATTTTTGAAACTTTTTATGCCTTTACAGCTTCTTCAATTAAGTACAAGACAGGTATAATTATAAATTCCTTATACGCATAGATACTCGTGGAAGACAATACATGTAGTCATTAATAATTCCGCTGGGTTTCTAGCCGGTTCTTCCCAAGACAGTGATATTTTCCGAATTAGTGGTATGAACAAAAAATACTTCAAATAAGTATTACGCAATTATAATTATTAACCACATAATTATCATCAAAGTCTGTCTCATCAAGTCTATTACTGAAGGTTGGCCTCCCGTCTAGTAGGCTGCCGTCCTACATTTTGCTTTCCGGTACGTGGCCGCCACTCGAGAACCTTTCTTGTCCATCGGTTGGCGGTTCTTCAAGATTTTGTTTTCACCTATAAAAAACATAAACTAGTTTATTGTAACATACGCAGTCGTTTCGGCATTTTCGTTGAACTAAAGAAACAAATGAACTTCAGTACCTGATGATATGTGACCACTGCACTCCTTGAACAACTAGAACCAACTTCGAACAAAGAAAGCTACAAATACATTGTTACATCCGAGGAATAAGATGAACACCTCAGAGCCTGTAATCATACAGGCTCTGTACACCAATTAGACCTGGAATAAGAAAGAAAAATATCCCAACAAACAACTAAACAAAATAATTTTATAAAAAAAAAAATTATTTTTTTTTAAAAAAAATAAAAATCCCAAACCCCCTCAAAAAAAAAAAAAAAAATTTAATTATTTAAATTAAAAATTTAAAAAATTTAATTTATTTAAATTTTAAATATAGCAGTGGAGCTGCTGCTATTTGACGACAGAAAAAGGTAAAGTGGTCTACACAGATAGACTACTAAGCAGAAAAGGAGTCCTAGAACCTAGTACTACTAGTCATATTTTTTATAGAATCAGGGTGACAAATGAGCACATAGTCCACCTGATGGTAAGTGGATGCTGCGGCCCATCGACATATCTATGTACACGTATCCTCGATTACGAATTAAAAATTCAGGTGCGTTGTGAGAACTAAGATGGAATAATTTATCGATAGACGTCTACATTTATATTCAAAGAATCAAAATGCCGATGCGTAGTTAGCCCTGAGGACTGAGAAGTAATACCTCGTTTCCAGTAAAAAGGGTCACCGGTTCTCTACACTCACCATACGAAACACAGCAGCATTAAGCTGCTATTTTATGCTGGTATTCTGTGAGAGCGTGGTCCTACCCCGGTCGAGCCGACCCATTCGTGCTGCAACCACAATATAGCTGCAGTGTCGCTCTACCACGTAAAATTTTATTTTTAATAGAAAGAATCATGCTGGAAACCAGACATTACATCTCAATCTTCAGGGCTAGCAACGTCTCTGCATTTTGATTCTTAATTAAATTTAAATATAGATGTCTATGAGCCACAGCATCCACTTACCATCAGGTGGACTGTGTGCTCGTTTTACACCCTTATTAAAAAAGTCAGATAATTCACACACATGTGAAACACATGTGAAACAAACAGCTTATAAGGTTTCAGCCTAATATAGGTTAAATTACTTGAAACAGATTAACTTTAATCGAACATATCTGGAAATCTTGCAATTAAGTATTCAAAAACACAACTCCATGAGAGTATACATCGTTACATCGTTGTAATTGAACAAAATCGACAAATCGATATACATTTTTCATTTATATTGAATAGCGATTTTTCTATTCATTTTTAAACCATATGATTCAGGCGCTGCACTGCATAGATTTACATTTTAACTTTTAATCTTTGAATATGTTTTTTTTTTTCAATGTAGTTTCCCTACGTCGGCAAAATCATTTATCACATATGGTGGCGATCGTACTTGATCATTTCTTTTTTTCTGATCCAGTTCAAATAATAACGAAATAAATGTAATGAAATAAAATGGCCTTTTTATGTTTGACAGTAACCGTTTTTTTATAGGATAGGGTAACAAACGAGCACACATTTTACCTGATGGTAAGTGATTGCTATGGCCCATAAAGATCTACATCTGTTCTCAAATAGGAATCAAAATGCAGTTGCGTTTCCAACCGTGAGGAACTGAGTGAGGGACTAAGATGGAATGCCTCGTTTCCAGCAAAACGGGTTTCCGGTTCTCTACCGCTCACAATGCGAAACACAGTAGCGTTAAGGTGCTATTTTACGGTGGTATTCTGAGAGAGCTTCCCCGGTCGACTTGACCCATTCGTGCTACAACCATACTTCTAATATAGCTGTAGCATGAATCTACCACGTATAAATATTTATGTATAATTACTTTTCTTTATTAATGACGTCGTGTGGTTGCGGCGTGAGAGGGTGTACTAAACCATACAGCACGTGGGTGTCGCAAGAGGTGACTGAGGGAAATTAACAGGATATAGGCAGCAGCACCTTCCTGACTCAATATAATAAAAAACTTTTACCACCGGTGATTTTTCCGGACCGATACGACCTGGGGACCTTCAAGAAAAGAGCTTACTTCTTTCTAAAGGGCCGGCAACGCACCTGCAATTCCCCTGGTGTTGCGGTTGATCATGGGCGGCGGTAGTCACTTAACATCAGGTGAGCCACATGCTCGTTTGCCCCCTCTTCTATTAAAAAAAAAAAAAAAAAAAAACTACGATTGCCAACACAAGCGTGGCAACTATGGCAATTATTTTCCCTGTGAGGGAGAGATCTATGGAGGAGGCCTATGTTCAGCAGTACGGATTTTTGATGGCTGTATTGAATAAATCCGCCACTGCCAGTTAATTTATCCTATGAGTATTGTTGTAATTCGGTACAAATCTTTTAAGGAATAAGCAATAGGGTATTTTTACTATATGGGTGACAAACAAGCACACACCTGATGGCTAGTGGATGCCATAGACATCTTCAATTAAGAATCAAAATGCAGATGCATTCTCACCCTTGAGAACTAACATGAAATGCCTCATTTCCGGTAATAAGAGTCTTCGGTTCTTTACGCTCACCTTACCAAACAGTAAACACAGCAGTATTAAACTGCTACTTTACGCCGGTGTTCTGTGCGAGCGTGGTCCTTCACCGGTCAAATCTATTCATTCGAGCTACAACCATAATATAGCTAGAGCGTGGCTTTATCACGTAAGGTTGGACTTAAGGCACCTTATATGATGGAATAGGTATCTTAACATCCACTAGAAAGTTAAAGGTGAGATTGAGTTGTTGTTTCAACCATTTATAATTTGGTATATAAAAACAAAATAATAATATCCTTTCATGGGTAAACGTGAAAGCGTTTATTTTAAGGTGGTACGAACCCGATTAGACGTGATTGCTTGAGATAAAATCAAAGACGAAGCGTGACGAAGCATTGGCCGTACTTGCGGTTTCTTGGTACATCTATTTTATTATTGAAACTAACTTTTTGCCTGATCATAACTTCAAATAACATGAAAGTTTTTCATTAATACACATATAATATGATGGCTCTATAGCGCAGTGGCTAGTTATTTAGCAACGGGATCGCCGATTCGAATTCGACACCGTCTTCAAAGTGCTACAACTTAATGTACGATAATGTACTCGTATAGGATTGGCCCTCGGTTAAAATACACACAAAACACATGCAGTCGCATTTTAAACCTCCACTTTTTCTTCAAGTCAGATAAAAATTAAAGTAGGTACACATACGGTTTCCTTTCATTTATGGAAAGTTATGGAGTGTAGTCCGCCACGCTGCTGTAGTACGTATTAGCGGACTTGTCATGACTTCGAAATATTATATGTATATGGTGAGGAATAAATATATAAAATAATATATATTTATTCCTCACCATGTCTTAATTTAACACTCAGCACGCGACTTATTCTGTAAGTATTGCAGTCGGCGGGGATCGAACCCAGGTTTCTGGCGTACCGAAAAATTTACGCTATCACGGTTCCGAATCTCATATCAAATCAATTTTTTTTCGGATGTGGATGTTTATCTATGTGCAATTTATGTATGTGAAACGCCTCTACGATATAGGAAAAACCTAGGAGGGATAAAATGCTTTTAAAATTTTTATTTAAAATCATCATCATTTTGTCTTATCTGGAACTGGATAATAACTCTTGACAAAAATACACCAACTGACAGGCATTAATTAAAAAAATAACCTATCACTAACCATGCTAAGAACTATATAATATGTGAGTTTGTGAATATGGACCGGATAATTTCGTATAACTAAGTTACTCCTTATAACATCAGCTATCTGCCAGTGAAAATCGTCCCGTCAAAATCGGTCCTGCCCACAGAAATCTCCTTATTATTTAGATTTCTGTGGCCCAGCCGTTTTGGAGATTAGCCGGAGCAAATAGACGACTTTGTTATAAGTATCGTGTATATTTTCCTATATATGCATTTAGTTATAAGCTGTTATTTTGACATTACGGACACATCAATTTTATTTATTTGTATAAATGCCGATTTAGGGTAACAAAATCTATTAATTACATTATTTCGAAGTTTCATTAAATGATGCAAGTAATAATGGTATTGTAATTAAGTTATCAGTATACTAGCTTAAAGGCCTAAATCAAGAGTCATAACGCCATCAACTTTACAGTATGAATGAAATTACCATGGATGGAGCAATCATTTTGAAATTTACTTTGAAATAAAATAGTGGTGAAGTTGTTTGCAAGCGATCGCGTGACTGTCGTAAATCATTGCGAGATTTCACCGTGCGACTGATGAAGAAAAATAAGATCTCTAATCACGGATATTACGCGATGAATACTAAAATATTCCTTTTAGTATGTTGTTGGTTATTTGTGAAAATGTTCTTCAGTCATGCGATTTGAGCATAGTATGAATAATTTCACTTCCTTGATTTCGTTAATATATTTCAAAAAGTTATTTCCGAATAGTGGGTGTTATGATACGTGTATGCCGTTTCAAAAGTGAAAGTGTCGCCCACAGTCGTCTTTATTGCACTGATGTGATGAGCGTAGCGTAGTCAGTGTGCCCCAGATCCACGTCAACGGCGCCATGCTAACAATGATAAACTAACTAACCTCGAACTTACACTCTTTTATCTACAAGTTTATTTTTATTAATGCTTAATGAGGGGCTTTCTCTTACTATGTTTTATTTTTGTTTGTAGTGTAAGCAATTGTATTATGAAAACATGAGTAAAAACAGCATTATTGTTTGACGATATTGGAGCTATGGGCGCTGTTAAGCACCCGAAATATCGGAAATTATTTTTAATTAAAATATATTTTTAATAATTAATGAAGTAAATCGGTAAATAAAAAAGCGATAAAATCCGTAAAATTAGTTTTATTTAAAGTCAAGTGTTCGTGTAAACATAAGAAAACACTATCTATTTGTTTGTCATGATAACACTATGATATACTATTTATAGTATGATTGAATTAATTTATATAAGTTAATGTTTATAATTATTTTAATTGTATTTTGTGTAAAATTATATTAGTTTTAATTAAAGTAAATCTTAACTTGTGAAAACTCGATGAATGCTAAAGTATACATTGATTATGACTTACAATACAGAATTACATGACATACTAAAATTACATGTCTGTAAAGTTAAATTAAAATAGATATTACAGTTTGATTTAAACAATATAACTGTATGTGATGTGATTAGACCTCCATTTGCAAACAATAATGTTATTTATTTCTTTGGATAATGAACCCTAACATCAACACTTATGATTTTTTAGGATATGTTAGCTTTCTGATCTGGCAAACCTTTAGGATATCGTAGGATATACGCATTAAATATTACTTTGTTATTGTTCGACGTTCGTTGTTGTTATTTCTTATCCGCAACATAATATTTCGAACCGCAATTGATTTTTCTACGTGAATGGAATTGACAGTAGCGTTTCCTTACGAAAAACTTAAGCCTTGGATAAATCTTCGAATACAACCGCGGCAGCATTCAGAGCGCGATAAGCGTATTAAATATCGATCTGGTGAACGGCAAGTAAGCTGCGTCGCCCCACATTTTACGCTCCATGCAGAGATCGCTACGCGCTTCGGATAATTGCCGATACCAAAATGTTTCCATAAAAAAGTATTTATACATCAAAATAAATAATCCAAATAGACTATTCTATTTGTATTCTAACAAGGCTTTCCGTTTCCATCTCTTTTAGAGCGCTTCGTGTTTTATCATGCATTGCTTTTTATCTATTATCGATACAAGAATACAGCCAATCTATCTATCGATTTCAGATTCCTTGTATGTTCCGTGATATATTCATGGTATTCCATATTAATATTTATATTAAAAACTCTACCTATCCAACTTCCTTTTATGAAAAAAAAAAACTTTTTTGTTTTATATGTAAGATTGAGGAACGAGCATGTAGTGCTAAGCGAATGCTGTGGTCGGAGCGGATACTGTGGCCTATCGACATCTACTTATGTCGTCGATTAAGTATCAAAAAGCAGATGCGTTAATAACCTCTAAGAATGGAATTCCTTGTTACCAGTATACGTGGTAGAACCATGCTGGAGTTATATTAGTAGTATAGTTGTACCACGATCTCACAGAATACCAGCGTAGAATAGTAGCGTAATGCTGCTGTGTTTCGTATGGTGAGTGTAGAGAACCGAAGACCCTTTTCACTGGAAACGAGGCATTCCATCTTAGTCCTCACGGGTGACAACGCATCTGCATTTTTCGATGGATTTAGATGTCTATGGGCTACAGCAACCACTTACCATCAGGTCGACTGTGTGCTTCGTTTGTCACACTGTCCTATAAAAAAAAAGAATTCTCGTTTAATAATTTAAGTTAATAATTTTTGCAATGTACAGCACAATTAGGCTCCTATAACAATCGGTAAGAGAGTGGCCTTTACAAGGCCAACCAACTTATTCGTATTGCAGATGATACAGCTGTAGCGTGACCTTACCAAACTTGTTTTTAAGTCTTGAAATTATACAGATTATATACGACAAATGCATCGCTTAAATAAAATTACATAAGAGCCCATTTTCATTGCGTGTCAGTATTTATGTACAAGTTTTGGTTTTCAATAAAGGTCCGATTATTCTTGCTCAAGGCTTCATTTGTCGTTTTAAAATCGATTATCCCATTACCCTTTATATATTTTTCATTTGAATACGGTAGTAAAATTTACTGCTTAGAAAAACAGAATTAATTGCTATTGTCAATACCCCAGCAGCAGTCGTGTGGTGAAGTTAAACAACGCCAGATGTTCGCTGACTCACAAACTAGTAGGTGTCGCAGAGTTTGGCGTGATTTAATGTTGAACAATACAGACTCTGTATTGTTAATAAGCGTATGTTCGTCTCGTTGTCTAAGCCGTTATGTATTAGCATTAAAACATTCAATGTAATCGTCATTTACACGTGCCGTGTGATTTACGAAGTACCAGTTCAGAATGAACTGTCGAATAGTTAATATTAATTAATGTTGATACAAAACACGGGACAACTTCTTACACTTGTATTTTTCAATCATATTTTCAATTATAAATGTTATAATGTCGCAAACTAAAGTTGCTGGTTGTATACTCTTGGCCACAGGATTCCTATTATATCAAAGAGGGTATCAGAAAAAAGCGCTCACAGCGTCCCATGTTGGTCTGATAGGTAACATGTTTATGTTGGACTTATAACAAAAAGAATGTGCGTTGTTATTTGCGTAGCATGTCGTAAAAGGCGACTAATAGGATATTAGACTTGTAATTGTGTAGGTAATGGCCTAATCACCTATCACTGCTGTCACAATTTTGCATCTAAGCAAATAAAATATGGATTTTTGGTTAATGTTTTCCGAGCTGTCTGCTTTTTGGATTACAGACGTAAAGCTATGTATGTATATATGCATGTAGTCCGCAGCGTTCTAATGGACTTTACATGTTCTTGAGTTGCCTTACGATGTTTTCCTTCATCGTATTGAATGAGGACTTAAAATTGCAAATAGTAATTTCATCACTTCCCGAGCACTATACGTATGTTTTTTATATTTTTTATGAAGTCATTATTTATTTTATTTATTATAAGTTATACCTAACCTATCAAAGTCCACAGCTAAATATATAAGTCGCCCAAAGATTGCCCCATAGGGGGATATTAGGCAGGTTTGCCACGCTTGGAGAGCGGTCCAGCAACCGTAACTTTTTATTTAGTTGTTTTAGGGAGACTCTGCTGCCCATCTCCTCTTTCTGTAATTTGTGTTCCTTGTCGCCTTTTACGTCACCCACGGGATGATATGATGTAGTGGATATTCTTACACTGCCACTACACGGTTTCCCTTTAAATATCCTCGTAAGATGTATATTTGCTATAGTTGTCACGCTTAGGTTGAAGATCACTTTTTTATTGTCTATTTGTTTTTTTTTTTGTTGCTTTTTTTTTAATATCGGATAGGGTGACAAACGAGCACACATTACACCTGATGTTAAGTGGTTTCTGTGACCAATAGACATCTACATCTATCCTCGATTACGAATCAAAATGCAGATGCGTGTCACCCGTGAGGACTAAGATGGAATGCCTCGTTTCCAGTAAAAAGTTTCCAGTATGGCATGGTCGAGCTGACCCATTCGTGCTACAACTATACTTCTAATATAACTGCAGCATGGCTCTACCATGTATATAACGTTGTTACCAATCTCTTGGTTTGTTTTCCTCTGTCGACTCCTACGGCAACCACGGAACGATTTGGGCTAGTGGATATTCTTATACCGCTGACCATTAACGGATGTGGTCAAGCCTTTATCTATATATCCTATACCTTTAAACGAGCAATTCTTGTATTTATATAATCGGAATCTCGGAAACGGCTCCAACGATTTTCATTAAATTTGTGTCCAGGGAGTTTCGGGGGCAAAAAATCGATCTAGCTGTGATTTATTTTTAGAAAATGTCTTTTTGTCCGTGTTTTCAGGCAATGAAAAACTGCTACAATATAAGAAGGTAAATTTTGACACTTTGTTAGTGATCGTAATAGCTCAAGTGGATATCGAGCGGTCGCGAAATCGTAATTCCTCAGTTCGCGCCCTGTTTTCGGTCCGATTTTATTTCCTTTTTTTTTCAAGTTCCCTTCTTTTGTGAGAAAATCTATTACTTCGAGTCCTTTTTTTAGTATTTTTTAAAAATACGAAAATTTTAGTTAAACTAATTGCACTCATGATTTTTTATTCAAATAACCAGTTCAGTTTTTTCTATTATGTCAATAAGATCAAAAAATATTATTCATCAGTATGTAATTTGTATCTAAATGTAATTTCAGGTCATTCCGGGTACTTCGTATATTATATGGTTATTTGTTTGACTCATATGTAACACATATGAGTCAAACAAATAACCATATAATATAAAAATATATATATTCATCCGACAATTTTACAATTGAATTGGGAAAAAAAAGATTACAATTAAACTTTGATAAGTTGTGTTCGCGCCTACGAAAGTTTCTTGAAAAAAAATGACTATTTGTTTGTTCTATACCATTCATCTAACTACTATGAAACTTTAGAGAATAATACGCGCGCTCGCGAATATTTACTGAAAAAAGGCATTGCGAGTTGCAAAGCCGAGCACAGCTTAGTGAGTTATGTAGAACGTTTTGTAAAATTATGCCATATGATTTACTCCTCTTACTAAGTCATTAAAGTTTTTATTGGGCATAGACCTTCCCTGACACTTTGTAAGGTAATACAATAGGAAGGAGTCCGCTGTAAAGTTTATATTTATAGAAATACCAGCTTGCCAGGTAGACGTTGTTCTGCCCTTTTCGACGGCCCTTTGTCATGTCCTATTAAAAATCCTTAAATTCGCAAAAAAAATTGTGGGTACTCATGGGCAAAAAACTATCTCTCAAGTTGGACCAAACTACACACGGTGTGCAAATTTGATTAAAATTGGTTAAGTACCTTAGGAGTCCATCGCGGACAAACAACGTAACACGTAATTTATATATATTAAGATGTAAATTCTCCTCGCTGTTTTCCTTCGTCGCCAGAGCTTGTGATAATGCATTGTAAAATCTATAATCTTTCTATGCCATTTAGCCGACACTTCGATTATTGACCAACTACGACTTTAATAGCAACAGAAGACAAGTTAGTAAGCTAACTTATATAACTAATAGTTGGCTTAAAGTAGGAGATGCTAACGTGATCAAAATAAATCTGGGGATAAAGCTTACACAGCTCTTATATAATAATTATTGTCCTGTTCCGGAAACCGGATCGTATTTTTAATAGATCTCTATTAAAAACATTCGTTATATAAAACAAATTACTTTAATTCATAATTTGCTAATCTAATATATATATATATAATCTCACCATAATCAACAAAAAGCAAAACCATTATTTTCAATTTCCAGAACAAAAATAATTTCGATTTCAGCAAGTCTTGTCAACTCATATAACTAAGTTCGCTTAAAGTAGAAGATACTCAAGTGACCCTAATAAATCTGGTGATTATGAGAAACTTACATTAAGCTTGGTAAAAATTATTACTTATTTCGGCTTAATGCTGTTTTCACTACACGGACACGGAAATAAACAAAGTAATTTTTACCCTGAATATATCAATAAGCTTACGTGACTCTTGCATAATTATTATTATTCTGTTCCGGAACCGAAACCAGAACGTATTCTTTACATATGGAAACTGGATGCATTTCGTTGTGTAAACCAAATTATTTTATTTCATGATAATGTGGATTAATAATAACCTTACCACAACGAAAATAACTTAGTATGAAGTTTCCTGATATTTTGGCAAGCCTTTTTTATAAAGTTATAAGGTATTTATACCAAAATCATTACGACATTATTGTACCTACAGCGTGAGAAGCGATTAACTTTCCGTTATTATCGACACGCAATAAGTAACGTGCATAATGTACACACAAAACTTTTTCTCTAGTAACTCTTAACACGATAAATTATCATGTGCAATTACTATTAAGGTCGTTGAACTAGTGGTATTAGAAACAAGCTATGCATTCAGCATATTGTAGCCGTAATGTTATGGGGCCTACGAACAGTTAATCAGCCTCATTAAAACCTACTGTTATGAGAATGGAAAAACCATTCTTATATTATGTTCCATAAATTACAATATGTTTTTCTAAAATATGTAAAATCGCCAGACTTGAGACTATATGAAAATTTAGGTTTGAAATTTAATAGAAACGCGAAAACCGATACTAAAACTAAAGTCGAAGACAACAGGAACTGATCACCAAGAAAATGTTACACCAATAGTTTATTTCTATCAAGTAAGAAACGGTGAATTTCATCCGGTGGAAACGGATTTGAAATTATAACGTAATCGTTTAATTAAAACCTGCCTACTTTATGGGATCAAATTTAAATAAGACAAAGGATTAGGAATAAAATAATATTATAATGGGGAACCGAGCTGTAAAATGTGATGCTTTACTCCCGCAAACAATTTGGTAAATCCTCTCCGCGGATTTACGGGAGCGAGTAATGACCTGCTTGTTATAATGTCTGTACTGATCGTTTGTTCTTTAATTAAATACGAAAGATAATGGAAGTGGGACATATACTAGATGTTCCATTGTTTATCATTTTCGTAACCCGTCGAAAAATATTGCTTTCATTTTGGATAAGGATGCAATGAACACAAAAGTAGTATATTTCTTCTTCATTTCTCTAAACACTTCATTGTAGATTTTTACTGGATTCATTTCTAGAACTTTAAAGAAATATGCAGTAATGGACAGGGTTGAAATCAGTCGTTTATTGCCATTCTCTTTTGCAAAATCACAATCTAAAATGTCCGTGACGTGTACGCAACATTGTTTGTTACACAGAAATAATTTTAGCACATTCAATTTTACAAATGTTTTAACCAAGCTTCTGGTGAGGTGTGACAAGGCCACAATAGGCAATGATCTCATATGTTTACCAGCCGCAGACTTAACTCAATCAAGCGTATACGTGCCAAATATGGCAGCTGCTGGCGTAAAAACGAATATAATTTACTTTTTGAATCTAATAATTACTGTATATTTTTATAATTCATGCTTTCTTAAATAGAGCGATTGACGTGAGTACACCTATTACTTCAGGTGAAGTTATCTGTAAAAAAAATACCTCAAATTACGCTTGTGTGTCAGAACAATATGTGACAATTATCTCAGTGCTAGTAAATTAATGCTATTTACGCAGTTTGTGTCAACTAAAATGTCGTATGCTCAATAAAATATCCTCTTTCGTATTGTTTTAACAATATAAATAGAAATGCTCCATGATTGTGGATTTGTAAAAGACATATTCTTTTCAAATTATACCTTGCGTTAAAACCATAAATCAATATGTTAACACCATATTACATTTCCTGTAATTTAAAAATGCACGCGCCACTAGTATTTTTATTATATTTGGTATGATAAAAGTAATAAAAACTAACAAAATTACAAAGGCATATTTATATAATATAAGTTTTTACGGATTTTCTTGCGTGTATTACTCTTTTATATACCCACAAAAGACTGTATTATTTAAATGTGTGATGTTCGCGTAAATATAAGAAATCATTATACAAAGGCATAGTTATACTTTGCATACTCCATGCTACAACTGCATTAGACGATTTTTGCCAATATATTTTTGCTCTTAAGATATATTTAGAGTTTAGACATTCCTACATGATGACATTAGCCGAAACTTGAGTTCTCAAGAGATTTTGATAATCTGACTATACTGCTGACGTGCTGGCAGTATAGAAGTAGTGAAGATTATCAAATCATCGAAGTCATATCGGATTCATAAATCAAATCGATCAGAGGAATGGAAATAAAATAAACATTATTTAGTAACTGAGACCTGATAATTATAAAACTCATAAACAGATTTTCGTCTAAATAGCTTAGAACAATCTCGGTTAAGCTAACCTTCAAATAAAAAAATGTCGTATAAAAATCGGTCCGGTCCATGTGTTTATGAGATACGATACTCTGAATAGTTGAAAACTTCATAATTTAAAAAATTGATATTGAATAAAATTCATTAATTAATTAGGTATATTAATATTTGACGTTGTTTATGTTCATAATATTACGCAAAAGTCTATGCTTGTAATAATAAAATTTAAATAAAACATTATCTGAAGCAGTTTGTGGACGATATAGCGGGAAAGTGGAACATCAATCTATCATCTAGATGCAGTTATAAAAGCTATCGACGTCGGATAGCGCAGTTTAAAAGTAAAAGGAGAATGTTCTAGGAAGAGTTTTGTGTAACTGAATATAAAATTTAATTAAGATGATGCGGTAAGTTTTTGTTTTTATCATAAATTATGTTATTTTAATATGATTTCTACTATTATTTTCCCTAATCATAATATAAATTTTAGTGAAAAATAAATTCTCACCGAACTTATCACTGCGTGGCGGATTCACTTCCTTTTATTACAACCATCTTAGGATCAAGAATGACAGGAGAGTTATGCCAGGAAGTCGGACGTTGCAATGACAAACTTTAAAACTACGAAATAAGCTCCATTTTCCTATCGGAGTACCAGACATACTCCCGGCTACCATCCACACTCGGTTGACATTCCGAATATTCGCACAAAGCACTATAAAGTCATCATTTATAATGCGCACAGTCAAGGAGTGGAATGCCCTGCCGGTGTTTGTTTTTCCGAGTGCGTATAACCTGAACCGTTCCAAGGTGCGTGTGAACAAGTTTCTCCTCGGCGAACTAGCTCCATCGTAAACCTCATCTTTGTCCTCGGTTCAGATGGATGTCAATAGTGAGCCCATTTCTAATTAAAAAAAACTACTTTTTCACATTACTAGACAAGACAAAAAGAATTAAGAATTACTAGATAATGAAAAGTGAAAGAAAATTTAATTCACGTCTTTTATAATAAATACTTACGTAAGTAACCGACCAGTAAAGGCGTTACTAGCTAATGAATAATACATTTTGAGTATCTTCGTAAAGAGGTTGGCATTAAATGTATAATTTAATTCGATGTCGATATAATATTAAATGGATTCGATTAAGGCTTGATATGATAGCGTTTATAGAATGAATTTTGTAAAAGGCGTGTGGTGATTGACAGATTGCCGCTTACACCACAGTGATCGAGCACGTCACACTCCGACGCTCTGACCTGACCCTATTCGGATTCTTGCCTAATCTCACACATCTTTTTTTATATAGGATAGGGTGACAAATGAGCGCATAGTCTACCTGATGGTAAGTGGTTGTTGTGACCTATATACATCTACATCTATCTTTGATTAAGAATCAAAATGCAGATGCGTTATCACCCGTGAGGACTAAGATGGAATGCCTCGTTTCCAGTAAAAAGGGTCTCCGGTTCTCTACACTCACCATACGAAACACAGCAGCATTAATCTACTGTTTTACGCTGATATTCTATGAGATCGTGGTCCTTCCCCGGTCGAGCCGACCCATTCGTGCTACAACTATACTACTAATATAACTGCAGCATGGCTTTACCACGTATAAAATACCAGTACCATCGATGAAAGAGAGACCAACACTACTTGAAATTTCTAATAACACTAAAACTATTCTCAACTTATGACACTCACGCACACATCTTTTTTTATCACTCAGTAAAAATCCACTATCATACATATACTTACGCACCTAAATCCATGTTGCACGTGTACGTTAGAGGTTCTTACAATAAGTTAAGCAAGGTTTCAGTTTGGTTTTAACTTTAATTAAAATGTATTTAGTATTCTGTCTATCGTTCTTTGTTGGTGTGAATTCACGACACACTTTTTTCAGTAATAAGTTAAACAATTTACAGTAACTGTCTTTATTTTCAGGTATCCTGTCTATTTTTGGATTATTTGTGCCAGATTATTTTTATACCATATTAATTAAAACTATTAATTTAATGTTTTATTTAAACCTTTAGTTTAATTTTAATTTTCCTTAATAATGAAATTATATGATTTAGCATAATGTGATTCATAAACAATACCAACTTCAGGTGAGTTAATGCAGAGCTTCGCTAGACGTAGAACTTGTTTGTTTGTTTTTTTGTTTAGAAATCTCTAGTGATTTTGCTGTTCTCGTTTTTGATTAAAATATAAAATGTGAGGTTTCTGATTTTACCTCGGAGAACACAATGTTGGCTTCTTCGTACAGTTTGAATTACCTAAGCGGAATAAAAATTTAAACATTGAAAAGCGTTGAATAAGTCACGAAATAAAAACGAAATGTATTCAGTGAAGGGTACGGACTGCGAAACCTTAAAGTCGTGGGTTCCAATTCGCAATTATACTGTTGTAAACTCTCCTTACAAGCATTCGGTGTAATTAAAGTTAGTTAACAGTCATATTTACTAGTCACCGATTGCGAAGAGATTTTGCATACCTTTGCATTTTATTTCGCATCTACCACGGGCAGTGCTCTAAGTAATTGTTCGAATTAATCCCAGCTGCCAAATTTCATGAACGCACATCGTCTGGATGTTTGGCGGTCCATCGCTGAACGTTGTACTAGCAATTTCCGTCCTCGTACGACCTCTGTGTGGAATAGTTTACCACCGGCAATTTTTCCGGAACAATACAACTTAGGGACCTTCAAGAAAAGAGCTTACTCCTTTCTAAAACGCAGGCAATGCACCTGCAATTCCACTGGTTTTGCAGTTGTTTATGGGTGGCGGTAGTCACTTAACATCAGGTGAGCCGTATGCTTGTTTGCACAGTCTCTTATAAAAAAGTCACTAATATTAACAGTGAAATTTTTAAATGTTTTTAAGCTATTGCATAGCTTCTATCGCGGGCCTTGAGCGCGGGGACCGAATCCAGAAATTCCGTAACGAAATAAACCTCACGCTCCCCACTCCGACGGCCACGGAGGTGTGGCGTTGAAAGCCGTGCATCGTCTAACGTCGTTTCAGTTCGGCAGACTTCGGCACTCGGCAGACTTCGGCACGGTGTTTGTGTGCGTGCGACTAGTCGTATGCGTGTACACTAGCTGCTAACTGAATGATAAAAATTCCTGAATAACCTACATGTATTGTAAGATATTAAAAATATTTTAAACAATACTAACTTCTCATTTATACAATAAGAGAAAAAAAATTGTTTTCTTATCGGTCACCACGCTCAAAAAGTGTAACTTGATTTAATATCAAAGACTTAACTGCATAAATAAAATAAATAATTAATTATAATTGCATAAGTTGATAAAAAATGCTATGCAATAGCTTTACCGCGGCAGTCCCCGAGTGCCACACGTCTTTTTTTAATAAAACAAAAGTGATAAAGATTACAGTTCACCTGATGGTAAGTGACCACTGCAGTACTCGCAACCCATTTCAATAAAAGAAGACTATAATTGTGTTGTCATCTCTAATGCCTTACATCCGGTAATTATAATGACTCCATACCCTTCAGACCGGAACACAGCAGTGTATACTTTGTTACTTAGCGACAGAAATACGTTACAGGGTGGTACCTACCCATGCGAACTCATAAGGAAGACATTTTACGTGGTAGAGCCATACTGCACATAGATTAGTAGTATATTTGTAGCACGAATGGGTTACAGGGTTGTACCTACCCATGCGAACTCATAAAGAAGACATTTTACGTGGTGGAGCCATACTGCACATAGATTAGTAGTATATTTGTAGCACGAATGGGTTACAGGGTGGTACCTACCCATGCGAACTCATAAGGAAGACATTTTACGTGGTAGAGCCATACTGCACATAGATTAGTAGTATATTTGTAGCACGAATGGGTTACAGGGTTGTACCTACCAATGCGAAGTCATAAGTAAGACATTTTAAGTGGAATAGCGATACTGCACATAGATTAGTAGTATGTTTGTAGCACGAATGGGTTACAAGGGTTGTACCTACCCATGCGAACTCATAAGGAAGACATTTTACGTCGTAGAGCCATACTGCACTTAGATTAGTAGTATATTTGTATCACGAATGGGTTACAGGGTTGTACCTACCCATGCGAACTCATAAGGAAGACATTTTACGTGGTAGAGCCATACTGCACATAGATTAGTAGTATGTTTGTAGCACGAATGGGTTACAGGGTTGTACCTACCCATGCGAACTCATAAGGAAGACATTTTACGTCGTAGAGCCATACTGCACATAGATTAGTAGTATATTTTTAGCACGAATGGGTTACAGGGTTGTACCTACCCATGCGAACTCATAAGGAAGACATTTTACGTGGTAGAGCCATACTGCACATAGATTAGTAGTATATTTGTAGCACGAATGGGTCGGCTCTACCGCGGAAAGTAGCAGCTTAATGTTGTTGTGTTTCGTATGGTGAGTCTAGAGAACTAGAACCTCTTTTTACTGGAAACGAGGCATTCCATCTTAGTCCTCGCTGATGACAACGCATCTGCATTTGGTTATTGAGGTTAGATGCAGATGTCTATGGGCTACAGCAACTACTTACCGGTGGACGGTACTCGTTTGTCACCGTTATCCTATAAAAAAATACCCGGAAAAGAAAAGGTTTCAAAACTAACAGTTTAACGATGAGTTAGACTCAAATATGTACACGCTTTGATATAAATTACGTTTATACATAGTAGAGCCATACTGCAGCTATGGTTGTAGCATGAATGGGTTGGTGCGACCAGGAAAGGACCACGCTCTCACAGAATACGTGTTCGTTATTGAATGAACTATAGTTTCGTATATTGAATGAAGAGACTCGGAGAGCCTTTTTACTGGAGACGAGTTATGCTCGGCAGTGAGAGCGTCAGAATCTACATTTTAATACTTAATTGAGGATAGGTGTACGAGAGATGTTTATGGGCCACAGTATTCAATTACCCTTGGGTAGACTGTGTACTTGTTTATGATCCTTATTCTATATTTAAAAAAAACAACTTATTACGTTTATGTGTTTTGAATCGGTGTTTGTTAAAAGATTACTGAGGTAGCTCTACAATACGCCTCGCCTCATCGGGTTGCTGTTATTCTGTTATTATTAAACGCTATTATTAGATTTTCAAGAGCGGATTAATAGCCGTTTCGCTGGCTCCGTTGTATAGAAAGATACAAATAGCTGCTTCTGACAGTCAACTTACAGGCTGACGGAGCGATGTTCGTTTATCACACGTCGCTAGCATGCATCACACTTGTGTGTAGTAGAGTAGTAGACACTATTGTCACGCTTTTAAACGATGTTTCCGCGGTGGCTAAAATGCTAAAGAGGCGTATAATTTGCTGTTTAGTTTTCCGTTTAACATTATTTATTATAGCAAGCAATATATTATATTGCAAATTTAACAAAAATGATAGCAAAGAGAAATTGTAAGTTTTTAGGCGGATTTGGCGACGTATTGAAGATGAGCCAAATTAAGGGCATCCTCAGCCGTCGAGCATGTATACGTATGCGTTACATGCTCGATTCCAAATACAAGTCCGTAGTCTCTTCTTACTTTTCTGGGTAAAAGGAGTGAGAGTTAAGTACGTACGTATGTAAATTGTCCAATTGAAAATCATTTCAAATAATTGTTCTCAATGTTAATTCGCCAAGATCCGGATGGCAAATACAAATGCGTATTTTATGATTATATTTAGCACTGGCGGATCGGAGAACCTTATATTTCTGTCACTTCACAACTTCAATTTAATTAAAGTTATATACATATTTAATTTGTACATCATCATGATATTATTGTACATGGATATTATTACTGTAATAATTTAGTATATAAAGGTGAATAACAACAATGATTATTGTGTGATAAATTTTATATATAACGTTATACATACATTTAAACTGGTAATTCATACATTACTACGTAATTTTTTTAGTGCAAAACTTTGCAATACGTAATACAAATATCTGTTAAGGCATTTAAACAACAAATACACATTATATTTTCAAGATAAAATCATAATTTAATGCGAGGTATGAAATTGCATACCTACGTGTAAGGGCAGGCGTCCGTGGACTGAATAACAAAGGGTTCCGTTGTACAACGCGGAGCGGAGGTCACGTCCGCGCCACCCGTGTGCCGGTTCGATGTCCGACTTTGCGATGCATTTGTTGCAATCAAAATTAAAACAAACAAAGCGACTAGATTTCAACCAGTGATGAATTTTGAGTAAAACATTAACAACATTTTGTAAAATTTATGTGGATTCCAACAAGTAAAACAATCTATCAACACTTTCACTGTCCGGTTTTCAGACACAATAGTAAGATAATAGCAATGACCTATATGTGGTACACGGGACATCGAAAGGGTTAAAAAATGAAAATTATTGAAGTCCTTTTATTAGGCGCCAGTTGCAAGCGAAATCTTAAAACGATATGCCCTAATTGTTTTAGATAGAGGCTAAATGTATTTGAACGACATCACTATTGTATTTTGAGTAAAGTAAAATGTTTGAAAGGAAACTGCAAATAAAATGAAGCGACGGGAAAAAAGGTTTTAAATGACTTCATGCAATAAATACATATGGGAAATCATGAACACTAAGCGAAATTCAATTAAAATTTTAATCAAGTCTTTAGGACAAATGTTGCTAATATTTGGCTAATTCTATGGCACTCAGGTTGTCCTTTTTATACTGTTTAAATTTTTACTGGTTTAAGCAAAAAACCCAATTAACGTTGTAAAAGGTTTTAATTACACACACACATATAAAAAAAAAAAATATATATATATATATATATATATATATATATATATATATATATATATATATATATACTCGTATATCCAAGATGTCTCTTAAACCATTTTGTCTTTCACTCGTTATATATTTGTAATGTTTTTCAATTTCTTAGCTAGGAAGCACTCAGACAAGCAAGTTTCATTAAGGTGTAAACGTAAGATAATAACGATTTCATTTGACATACCATTTTTGTTTATGTGTATTGTAGTATTATATTTATACAATAAGTATTTAAATGAAAAATTACTCATACAAAATAGATTCGTCAATAAGAAACTTCTAATCGATATTTGAATGCAATAATAGTATATTCAACATAGAAAGCGGTCTTTTGATCGAGATTTACTACTTCAAATGGATCGGAGTGTTCACCGCGGTGTCTAGTGTCACTGGAAGCTTTCTAGTGAAATCCTTTAGCCGTCGCGCCGCCACATCTATTCGTGACCTCGCATTCTCATCTTTCTAAATAAGATGTTGAAAGCCAAGACTATGAATCTATCAAATAAGTATTTTTAAAGTGGAATCGCTTAATCTCTGAAATTTTTTTAATTGTATTGCTTAATTGAGGCTGCAAAAATAATTCAGCTTTAGATTTACAATTTTTTAGAAATTTCATATTTCTTATATACTTTACATATATACGTATAATATAAAACGGAGCTTATCAGTTTGTAAAAGTTTTACTTCTTTCTTATTTACTTAATTGTTAGTTTTGAGTAAAAAAATATAAACGAGAAAGTGGAACAATTCTCAGTGGGTCTTTGTGTGTCACTGGGGTGTTGATAATCAGTACCGACGGTCGACTTTGTTTAGACACGATTCTGTAGACTGTAGTTACAACAGTTTCTCACTTTCTTCGGCACGATTGTACTATAAAATTAATGTATCTAGTAATAATGAATCTAATGTTAGTAGTGCATAATTAATAATAAAGTTTTAAAGCAGAAAGCTGTGAGCCAGAAAGGATACTAATATTTTTGTTTTATAATATTCTCAGGAAACGTATGTCAAACCATTCCTAATCTAAATGTGGACGAAGTCACAAAGTCTCCCTAACATTGTTTGTTTTAGGTAACAGTTGACGCCGCTTGGACACTTTTTTCTTTCAGACAAGTATTTTTTCGAGGTCAACAAACTCCCATGAAAAATTCAATGTTAAATTATTATATATTATAGACAGACTGCAATATCGTGATTGAAGACGAACAAATTGAACAGGTGAAAGAGTTTGTGTATCTGGGGTCAAAGTTTACAAGAGATGGAAAGTGTGAGAGTGATATCGAAAGAAGAGTGAATGCAGGAAACATGGTGAATGGAGCTTTGCACTCCTTTATGAGCAGTCGGAAAGTGTCTAACAAGACTCGTTTGGCTGTGCATGAGGGGGTGTTGGTTCCGACACTCATGTACGGAAGTGAAAGTTGGGTATGGCAGAAGAAACATGAAAGTAGAATAAATGCAGTTGAGATGAGAGCATTAAGAAGTATGATAGGAGTTAAACTGAGTGACAGGATAAGAAATAGTGAGATAAGGAAACGTTGTGGTCTGAAAGAAGATGTAGTGACAAAAATTGAGAAAGGTATGCTGAGATGGTTTGGCCACATCGAAAGAATGAATGAAGAACGATTGACGAAAAAAGTGTATAAGGCGAGTGTGAATGGAAGTGCTGGAAGGGGTAGACCTAGGCGGACTTTTCTAGACCAAATTAGGGACGTCTTGAAAAAAGGCCAGGTTAAGAGTACCCTAAACCGTAAAGCATGTATGAAGGGAATAATGAAAGTAGACGAAGCGAAACAAGTATGTAAGGATCGTAGCAAGTGGAAAGAAGTGGTCTCTGCCTACCCCTACGGGAAAGAGGCGTGATTATATGTATGTATGTATGTATTATTATATTGCTTGATATTTCAAAGTGACAAGGTGAATGTTGGAGACGATATAGCTTAGACATATATGGAGTACTCTTGAATGTATGACGTATGCAGACAACGTACTGTTATTAAATTTGACTGAGAGAAGATGAGGTTGAGCTTGAGGACCTTTTCACAACACTTTTCCTGGCTAATTGCTGTTCCCAGTAACTATACTATTATCTAATATGTGCAGTTTTTACTTATAGCTCGCATGAGAACACTTGCGCTTTCCCTTATGCAATTAATTACCGATGTTGTTTAACATGTGGTGCATTATTTCACGCTCAACGTGGCCGACGATTTCCGGTGCAACCGATAGTGTTGTTCCCGAGGCAAAGAGTTGGCACGATTTTGACATTTTTAGCTCGCTACGTTTTGCGTCACTTCACTTTTGAATGTCGCGCTTGGGAAGTTGAAATGCATGTCGCAACTCGATATTTAGAATGTGTTTTCGATACGATGATATTATAACAATATGTTCATAAATAACGTTAATATACTTTATTTCTAGGAATGTAATCTTTATTTAAATAACTTAAAAAATCTTTCTTGAAACTAAAATAGTTAATATTGCGAAGTTGTTGCGATATCCCTTTTTTTACGTGCAAACGATGTACTTAAAATTACAACGACGACGAGCACGTGTTACAAAGGTGATACATCAACTTTTTTTGATAGAAAATAACAATATAATTGGTGCCGGCACGGCAATTCCGTGCTCTGTGGTTTCTTTACTGACGATACATTTCACTTTGCAAGGTATTTTTTTAATTGTCGTAAACTGATAACGTTTTTCCTTCGTCACGGCAACAGGGTAATGTTAATTCGTACTACATGTATAAAGATTATTATACGAAAATATTAGTATCAAGCCCTACATTTCCGCTTTTTATTTAAAGAAAAAAATACATATTTTTGTTACGCTTGTTGGTTCTGAAATTGTTATCTAAAAAACCACTCTGACGTATATCTCTGCATGTGTATCGATCCATGAATTTCTTAAGTCAATCTTGGTTTTAATGGCAATAGTTTGTCATTTGTTGTAGGTTGTTTGACCAGATTGTATATATGGAATTCGGAGAAAAAGTTTACACTTTAAAGGTAAATACGGAATGAATTTTTCAAAGTAACTAATTAGACGATATGAAAATTGTCATATTTCTTAATCCAATCAAAAGGATATAAAGTTACCTTTAGTAGTAGTAGTTAATAAAAAAGTGTATTGATATGTCTTAGCACCAGCATCTGAATATAAAATTATTTTATTCTTTTTAGTTTTTTGAAGTGGGTTAATTTTCTCATGTACTTTTAAGGTTTTACTTTACAATTACAGAAGTTCTCTTAGAATCACAAAAGATGTTTGACGTGATTATATCACAGTTAAATTGGGCTTATCGAGCGTTATTTTATACTTATTAAACTTTCGTCTGTTTTACGAAGCAAGGCGTACAGTAGGTATATTGAAATCTAGGATTTTTAATTTAGCTTTAGAAATAGTTTTATAAATCACGCGATCTCAAGCCAATAGAGAACATATAAAAATTAGGGTTTTTTTTCTTTAATTTCTATGGTCTTATGAATCTTTGTCTTTTTTAGAGTTAGGGGTATTTAGTATTTACCGATCATTTGTGGACTATTAAATTTGATGTAATGGCATAAAAAATAAGAAATCGTTATAACAATAATATTTTATAATTGTCTCATATTCGAACTAGTGTTTCTTGAAGCAAGTACTCAGCACTTGCTTTGAGAAACACTAGCATCGCGCGCGTTAGTCCGCGTTGCTCCAAAATTGAAAACATTTTTATAAAATAGTTGAGCTTGTTTCAAAAACAAAAACTACATTTGTCTGAAATATTTTAAGCAAAAAAGAGTACAAAATTATTTCTTTCTTGTAGCATTGCGATCAGATGCGACTAAAACTCGCACTTTTATTGCAGATTGCGTGTAACGCGTAAAAACAATAATCGTAAAAACGGACCCCCGTCGAAGTACGCGCAAACTGTCCGCACGGTGATAAAGGAAAATGCATTACTTCGCTTCGGAGGGTGGATAGGGGTTTCCTTAAGATGGCCCTTCAAAATGGCCACGCACGACGTTAATGCCCCTCTCAGGGGATGTACAAGTTTAAAAGAACACTCTCAACTTAGGGAATTTTTTTAAGTACTAAGGAAAACATTAGGAGGTGGAAATTTTGATTTCTATGAATATTTAAAATTATATATAATTAAATATAATTATATTTAAACAAAATAAATATAATTATATTTAAAGAAATTAAATATAATTATATTTAAATACATATAATTTCCGTGCATATTTAAAATAAAAAGAAAATGGCTTGAAAACTTTTAAAGCAAAAAAGAAAAAGTTAAGGTTAGTCGTTAAAGGTGTTTTTTTTACACATACTGATGTGAAAACTGTGTACCTACCTACTGCGTAACGTCTGAGGTTATTTGCTTAATAGTACAGGCAAATTTTTCCTTTTATAAGAAAAGCCTATTTAAAGCGGTGATCGGTAATGATTCTTAATTTTTTCATATAGAACCATCTATTTGAAATGAAATGGAAAAACTCTTTAATTTTCGATGTAACCACTCAAGCGTCCAGCCCGCGCGATTGTTATACCCTTGTACGTCCGGATAAGCGCGGCCCTGATTCGGGTGCTACCGCGCTCGCATCTTGTAACAAAAACCCTACATAGCTTCTTAACTATAATAGCTAGAGTAAAGAAAAAAAACTACGAAAAATTGATAGAAGAATACAGATTAAACCTATGTATATTTTAAGATCTAAAAACTTAATTTAAGATATTAAAAACGAGTGTTAACATTGAATTCGGAGAAAAATAAACGTATAAATTTTATTAATTTACACCACAACGAAGAAATATTGTATTTTTTTACCAATAAAATAATGCAATAACAAACTAGACGTATTTTCCTTTCTTATAATGCATAGATGTTTATGTTTAATTAACGCTAAGTAGTTAAATAAATTGTAACAAAACACCTACTCCTCGTAATTTTACTGCGATGTCTTGAGCGCTTTCGACTCGCTTGCGAAGGCAAAATATAAGCAAGATGGCCGCCTATCTAAGGTCTCATTCACACTTTGTAATTTACGCAACTTAAAAAAAGGTAGTTATGAGTTTTTTTTAGTTGGGGTTTTAAATTAAACACAAATAATAAAATCAATGTACAGTATATTGACATAATAAATATATTTTTTTTCACAAACCTTTACTTACTATAATTATCATTGACTATTTCAAGTAAATTTATTGCTAATTAAATATTTTATTTAAAACTAGGAATTGATTACAAACTAAATATTTACAAAAAAAAGGACTAAATTAAAACTAAAATAAATAAATAAAACAAAATAAATTATGTATGGTACTGCATAAAGCAACCATCAATGCATAGATTTATGTTGCATTCTAGGCACTTCCAAATAGAAGGAAAAAAAAAAAATTAATAGAAGCTATTTTTTATGGCAGTAAGGACCCTTTTTTTATTATATGATTACATAACAAAAGCCATTTTTATTTAGGATTTTTTTCTCGAAAGTTATGAGGTTCTTCAATGTAATTTCTTTTGAAAAGCGTTCTACATGAAGAGATCTACATAATAAATAATACGACAGCTTCTAAACTGGCGCCAGACATTGAGCAGTGGTGCAAAGCGAAAACCGTATACCAAAAAATGAATGATTTTGATTAAATATGAGAATTAAATTATTGTCAATACATCACAAGGAAAGTAAAGTGATTTGAAATCGTAGAACACATCCTCCATGTAAGTAAAGTGAAGTTAAATAGAAAAGAGAGCAAAAGTCGACAATCACGAACAAACATAACATTAATATAACACAAGAACAAAAACTATGAGATAAGAGCATGATGAAACACAATTACACAACCAACTAAGCGAAAAAAAAAACTCAAGACCCAAACCAACCAAGACCTCGACCACAAAAAATAAGAAAGCGAAACATATTGCAAGCATACTTTGCTATTTGTACCGACCCTTATTTAGAGCCATTGTAGTTACGTCCGTGGATATCAAACTATCCACAACAAAAGACCTGAGGAACACAATAACATTTCTAAGGAATCTTCAGTGAATATAGTTTAATTCTGTTTGCAAAGTGCATTATTATGTTTATTACAACTATTACTCGTTGCTTAAATATAATTTTACTGAAAAACTAAGTTAACAAAACTAAAATTGGGCCGACAACTTGAGCGGCCATTTTTTCGAAACAGCTATACTTTGAATTTAAAATATGACTCGATTTTACACTTAGAACTGTGATATATATACGTAATTATAAAGCACAAATCATCTAGTTTATTTTGACGTATAATAATCTACGAAATATTAAATTAAACTAAAGTACTTACGACATAATCGCTGGCACTCCAAAAACACTTGTTCACAAAACACAGAACACCGATACTGAAGTAAGATATTTATGGTTCATTCGTCAAGACTTGTTATACTGCCATCTCGTATTTGATACGTAAAGTAATTCGTCAGCTATTGATTCCATAAATAAAACTCACAAAACGTACTGCAGATTGTCCCTAGATGTCAGTTTTATAAAACTTAACGCTTTGGCTACACTAGTATCCAGGACGTACAAGGCAATTTTTATTTTGGATGGCGTAGTATCCATGGACGTGTCAGTGGGTAAGAAATTAAAATTTTGTTTGTCAAACGTCAGTATGTTTTATTATCTACTTCCGTTTCAAAATGAGGTTCATCTTCCCGGAGAAGAAACTGCGAAATAAGCTCTGCAGGTATCATCTTGTTTGCCTTTTTATAAGCCAATTTATGATATATAATCAAAATTGAAAGGAAATAGACCCATAGATAATCACATCATGTTCGATAATAAAATTACACAAGAAATCAAAAATGATACTACAAAAAATAGGTTGTAAACACGAGCAGACTAGTCCCAAGTAGCACCTGTTCTCAAGTATGACGCATGTGACAGTCATCAAACGTCTTGACCATTTTCTAAATTTTATTAGAGAAAAAATTTAACTTTTTTATACCTACGTTATTATTATTTTAAAGAGAAGTAAATGACCCGCCACACGGTTCCGCTGCTAGAAAAGACCTTTAATCGAGCTTGCCATACCCGAGTCTAACATACACTAAGCTGTCACAATATACTATAAAAATAATAAATACACGTTTAGCATACTTGTGATTTCCCATGGGTCCATTTTCAACATATTCCAATTAACTAGTAAATAATATGTATTTATAAACTGTAACATACACAAATGGTTAAGTTAAAAATTTTGTACAACCGACTTCAATACGATCGAATCAATGTATTCGAAGTCAATTAATTACGCATTATCAAATATAACTCAAAAACTACTAATCAGATCTTGATTACCACATGAAAAGCATCAGCTTTCAGATAATAAAATAATCATGAAAATCGGTTAACCCAGAGAAAAGTTCTGAGGTAACACATAAAAACATACAGTCGAATTTAATACCTCCTTCTTTTTGAAGTCGGTAAAATATTAAAGGGGATTAATATTAACCCAAGCCTCTTTGTCATCAAAATATTCATTCAAAGTATAGTAAGCCTTGGAATACAATTATACAACTTGTTAAATATATATTTTAAACTTCTTCCCGAGAGGCTAAGCTACTTGGTCAGGAAAATTGTTATATATTTTAATTTATATTAGGGTTCTACGGTCCACGTATCATAATAAAATTAGCATTCGAACTCATTTAGATGCGTTCAACAGTGAAACTTTCGCAATTTAGGCTACAATACTCTTGAATTTCTTGTTCGGAAACATACGAAAAGTCCCATACAAATGCTCGTTCAAGATCGTAAACAGGTATTGAAACAAAGCGGTTGTTGCTTTGGGTTGAATGCTGTCAGGCCTTAAGTCCGACCACTGTGTAGTTATATTTTAATCAATCTTAAATACAGCTTTGTTGAGGTCAAATTAAAGAGGTGATTAAAATTGTCATAATTCTGAATTCTGGAATATCTGAACTCAGAATTCTAACAATTGGCAGATTCCATAACAGTTTCATTCAATATCGTCGGCAAGTTTCCGATATGCCGACTGCTTGTTTGCCCCTGTTCCGTATCTTTTTTGCTGAAATTATACACCATAAGTATTTTACGCGATGCAAAATTGCGTTCGAGAATATTGTTCGTCGTGTAACTGACGTGAGGTAGTCAAAGCGAATTGACTTTAATTTTTTTTTAAATATAGCGTTATGTTTAATAAGTGAACTGTCTACAGAACAAGTCTGGTTTTATTCAGCTCCGATGGTTGAAATGAAACAGTAGCCAAAGTATTTTATGTAAATACTTTTAAAAATATTATAAGAGAAAAGATTTATGTCAATGTTAAGCTATATTATTATTATATTATAAAACTAGCGACTCGCCCCGGCTTCGCCTAATGAGTGAATGAGTGAAATGAGTGTTCAACTTGGCAAGTACAGTGGCAATTTAGATGCACGGTTCCGGTTTTACTTATACGTATTGTGATTAAAGAATGTTTTTTTTTAAAACTGAAGTCACAACAAACTTACAGTCCAACCTATTTGTGGTTATTGCAGATCATGGACACCTGCAGCCAATTTTCAACAAAGATACGTAGTCACTACAAGACTAAGATATATGATCCATTAATGGTAGCGTTATTTAAATTTGAGATAGTCAAAGATCATATGATAGGTATTTAATTCAAAAAGAGACATTTATTTTTTATACACGTATGTGTGTCTGACTGTGTATGTTGTGTGTGCGTGTGTGTGCGTGGTGTGGTGCGTGTGTGTGTGTGCGTGTGTGTGTGTGTGTGTGTGTGTGTGTGTGTGTGTGTGTGTGTGTGTGTGTGTGTGTGTGTGTGTGTGTGTGTCTGTCTGTCTGTGTGTGTGTGTGTATGTGTGTGTCTGTGTGTGTGTGTGTGTGTGTGTGTGTGTGTGTGTGTGTGTGTGTCTGTGTGTGCTGTGTGTGTGTGTGTGTGTGTGTGTGTGTGTCTGTGTGTGTCTGTGTGTGTCTGTGTGTGTCTGTGTGTGTCTGTGTGTGCCTGTGTGTGTCTGTGTGTGTATGTGTGTGTGTCTGTGTGGCTGTGTGTGTCTGTGTGTGTGTCTGGTGTGTGTGTCTGTGTGTGTTGCTGTGTGTGTGTCTGTGTATGTCTGTGTGTGTGTCTGTGTGTGTGTGTCTGTGTGTGTGTCTGTGTGTGTGTGTGTCTGTGTGTGTGTCTGTGTGTGTGTCTGTGTGTGTGTCTGTGTGTATGTCTGTGTGTGTCTGTGTGTGTCTGTGTGTGTGTGTGTGTGTGTGTGTGTGTGTGTGTGTGTGCGTGTGCGTGTGCGTGTGCGTGTGCGTGTGCGTGCGCGTGCGCGTGCGAAAAAAAAACGTTCTCATGCCTGAAGACTAAGATGGAATGCCTCATTACTAGAAAACAGGTTCTCCGGTTCCCGTTATTCACCATAAAAAACACATCAGTGTTAAAGCTGCTATTTCACGCTGGTATACTGTGAACGTGGTTCTTGCTACAGGCATAATGCACAAAACTTTGTTCCTTTTAAGGAAACACTTATTTGTCACTTAAATAAAGGTGAATAAAAATAAAAATATAATGCTTGTTTATTATGTAAACATTAAAACAAACTATGGCAAGCAACAGTAATAAAAGTTAAAACGCCTAATGGAACGCAACGGTATGCTAGCATGGTCAATTTGAACAAATTACATAGTAATTTTCTGACTTTCTTTAAGTTGTAACGATTCTCACTGCCAAATGCAATTCTGCTGTCTATATAATTAAGTCGTATGTGCATAATTTACCCTTATTTGTGCATAAAAAATTACTTTATTTGTTTCAGTGCGGATTCGTAGTCAAATAATAATTATGCTAGCGGCTTTAAAGGCATGTTAATGACATGATGCACTGCAATTTTATCTGTCTACACATATAATTAATGTTGTGACTGTTTTTTATTTTCTAGAAAAAACAAGCCTTGGTTAAAGAAAGACTAATAGAAAGCTTAACCAAATAACTTTTAGAATTTTTATATGCCTCCATTCATGATTCACATAAAAATTACTAGATGAATATCCGTATAGGAACCAACTGAAGTACAAAAAGGAAGTTTACATATATGTCATTCCCTGCTTTATATATATTTTATAATAGCTGCTAATAAGTCCTTAATATGGCCATTATAGACACCATACACATATGAATATATACTTTTATTAATAGTTTTTAAAGTTTTAATCTATACCAAAGATTATATATGTAACAGAAATTTTATTAGAAGTAAATATATTTATTGATAATACGGGGTATGAACTTTATCATGTACTAAAATTAACACTTTCATACTTAAATTGACTGAGGTCTCATGTGATTATTTATCTCTTCTTCTTCTTCCTTGCTTTATCCCTTTATTTGGGGTCAGCTCTCCTCGTTTTTATGCGCCAAGATATTCTATCTTGAGTTGTCTGCAATTCAAGCTGTGCTCGTTCTAGATCGTTGGTTACGGTTGTCCACCTCGTGGTTAATGGGCGTCCTCTGTCTTTCTTTTTCTCTGGAATTGCCAAGGCCTTCCTCACAGGGTGTTTTTCATCCCGCCTCATTACATGCCCATACCATCGCATACGACTCTCGACCATCTTGTCTACAATGGGCGTAACTTTAAAGGAGCATCTGATGTACTCATTGCGCACTTTATCGAGCCTCGTTACGCCTGCTGATCATCGTAGCATTTTCGTTTCATTCGTGTGCAACTTTTTTTCGCGGCTCTTCCTGGCCGTCCAGCATTCCGTACCATATAACATGGCAGGTCATGTATGTTAGTGTAGAAATGGAAGGCTCGTTGTATTTGAGCTCGCGGCGGGCCAAGGTATTCGGTGTGCAGGTCAAACACACGTTCTTAATTTTACAGCGTTCAGTGCGCTCGGATTTTAAGCCGCACTCGCTGAAGAACGGACTCCAGTAGGCGGTGAATCGTGTGACCCTGGTTAGAATCCTAATATAACATATTAAATATAGAAAATACATCGACTACTAATCGATGCTGATATACATTTATCGAATACCACGAAATCAAACGTTAAACGCCAACAAAATTTGATGGTTATCGTGTATGCATGCGGGAAACACGATTTCCACCAAATCTTAGCATAAGAGTGCCAACTACTAAGGAGAACATCTCATTCGCGGCAAACGTTGTGTGAGTCTATAGAGTGTAGTGTGAGAGTGGCACGAGAAACTCGAACATTCGCACACAGTATCAGCTATAAACGAGTGCGTCCTAATTTTAGGCACATGCCTCCTTTCACTTTTCGGCGGCAATATTCGCTGCCCTGCTCCAATGCATGACATTTTTTAATTTTTTTTTAATTTCTCATACATGAAACTTTACACAATATGTTTTTTCCCAAAGTCAAGCACGTGGTAAATCAGCACTAAGAATAGCAATTCACAATTTCATTGGCGCCGGTGATCTCTGAACCCGGGTTGCTTGCGTTCTTCGAAATTATAATTGTACGTGGTAGAGCAGTGCTGCAGCTATGTTATGTTTGTAGCACGAATGGGTCGGCTCGACCGGGGGAGGATCAAGCTCTCACAGAATACCATCGTAAAATAGCAGCTTAATACTGCTGTGTTTCGTATGGTGAGTGTAAAGATTCGGAGACCCTTTTTTACTGGAAACATGGCATTGCATCCGTGGGGTGACAACGCATCTGCGTTCTGACTCTTAATCGAGGATAAATGTAGATGTCTATGGGCCACAGCATCCACTTACCATCATAGTGTGTTCGTTTGTCATCCTTATTCTATGAAAAAAAAAATTACGTCGAGCGCTTTTTTTTCCATAAAATATGGATGGCACGCGAGCACAACACAGTTCACCTGATAGTAAATGGGAGCTCTGGCCCGTATACATTTATATCTATCCTCAGTTAAGAATTATAATGCAAATGCGTTGTTATCACTAACGACTTAGATAGAATGCTTCATTTTCATTAAAAAGGACCCACAAAACACAACAGCATAAAGATGCTATTATACGCTGGTGAAAGCGTGGTCCTTCTCCGACCGATCAATTCGTGATACAACCACAATGGGGTATTTTACACCATGCCATGTAAAAAAATCAAAAAATATATATTAATGGTAGATTTTGTAAAAAGTAAACGAGAAATATTGATTTTTTTTGAGTTATCATTACGATTATTGAGTTTCATTCCGAATTTTATTGAAAAGGCATCATGGGAGACGAATTCTAGCAAGAAGTACTAAGTAAAAGCAGAAAGTACTAATCAAGTAGTACTTGATTAGTACCAAGTACCAAGGACAAATAAATTGATGGTAACAAAATTTTTTGCATGCAAACCCAAGTTTTGTTCTACTGAGTTGAGGAATGTTAAAATATCTATGTAAGTACTTATTATTAACTTTTGTTTATACAAAACACAGTACCAGGTCAGAGTGTATTTTGATAAAACATAGTTTAGTAGCTAACATAGTTTAGTTTATCTATAATTACAATCATTAGCAATCATTAGTTATAATATCTAAGTTAACATAATTTATTACAAAATTTGACTTGCGATACCTTTCACCTCATGATGTTTTGTTTGTATAAACGATATTTAAATATCAGTCAAGTGATACTTATATCAAAATGAGCTTCACAGAAGAATAGTCTAGTTTTTGTAGACAATGTATTCGGGTATCTTCTTGCGAGTTTTAATCAAGTATTTCTTATATTTAAATTAGTTGGCACTTGAATCCATAACTTTCCTGGCATTCTTATGCTCGTATTTTTGCATTCAGTCACAACACATCAATGATATAGATGATAATTTATTATTAAACATTAAAAAGTATCTTATTCCTTTGCAAAATCGGCGAAATTCTGGATCAATGACGTCACGAGGAGAACAGCATGGCGGCTAGCGTTTTCACGCCATAGATTAAAAATAATTTTTATGGCACTATTCGGTTTTAAAAAAAAATATAAAAATTATAGTGATTCATTATCACTCTAGGATTCATTTAAAGCACTTTTTGAAAATAGATGTAATACCTATGTAGCTGTAGCATGGCTCTGCCTCGTACAATCTTAGCCCCTGAGCTTCCCTAAGCCTTTCTTTATTCATGCAATAGATGTAGAATCGGTATGTGTATTCCATTAAGCTACTAACAGTACGGGCAGTTTCACAAGTCGTTGAAATATAATATTTTATTTTGTTATCATTTTATTCTCCTATCGATGTTTTTATGGCCGTATTTGTGCCGTGCTTATCAAGAGTGCAGTAAGATCGACATAGTTTTAAGCAAAATTTCAAATCGAACTCTGCACTCTAACTTATTATTTATAAACTTCTTCCGAATGAGGTATTAAAATAAGGATTACATTTTTATACAGCGTACTGTATAGACAAAAAAATACTTTATGTACAGATTTTTAGTTCCATTATAGAAACAATTAAAATTTTTGGTGATCCTATTGCAACGATCAAGCTCGAGTCGCACGCGGACGGTTAAATATAAAAGCGTGCGCTCGGTCTCGAAGCTACAACAGATCATACATAATGTACAGATGAAGATCCTTCAAAGTGTGAAAGAAGGGAGACTTTGCAACACGTATAAGAATTTCTCTTTCAGAAGCATCCGCACTTGGTAGTCGTATCTTAGATAGAAAGATACAAACGTGATATGTGTTCATATTATCGTCTCGTACAGCAACACAAAAAAGTGTTGCTTTTCAATCTAGATATTTTGCAACATGTTTTTGCACCTGGAACTTAGGTAATAAATTTTCACATTAATAATATACTGCATTTATTATACCTTTTCTAATTATAATATACGTTTAATATATCCTCGTTAATATATACTATAAATTAACTACTTAAAAAGTAATTTTCTTAAAACTCAAATACTATATTTCAAAATTTAACATATGTTTATAAGTTATATTCTTTTTACCTATTGAATAATGTCCTCATGACCGAATTTCGGCCACGGCTGCCTGCTTCAACGGAGGTAAGCCATCAGCGCAGGACAGGATTATAGTGCTCAAGTATATGCGCAAGCACAGATGCACTCTCTATTCCTTCACTCTCATAATCCGATGGGACGGTATACCGACACGACCGGAGAGAGATCAGGCGCAGGACCAACGGCTTTACATGCTTTCTGAAGCACGGGGGTGAGACACCACCAACTTCCTGACTCCGGGCAGCTACTGAGAATTTCTTGACAGAAAAACTCAATAATTGATTTTTTGGCCCAAACCGGGATTCGAACCTCATGATCAGCAGTCGCACTAATACAACCACTAGACCAACGAGGCAGGCAGTGAATTATGTGGTTCCTTTTGTAATAAGTGTTTACAAAAGGAACCACATAATTCAAACAAACCGTTGCTTTTTTCTCATATAAGTTTTTCTGTGCTGCCAACAATTAAAAATAAACATTAATTTAATATACTAGGCACATAATCTGTATAATATATAAAAAAACCTATATTTTAATAAAACCATCGAAGGTTATTAGTTTATTAAAACATTGTGTATCGTTACAGTCTACACTTTTTCATATGTATACTTTTACGTTTATTCGTTATTACTACGACTTTAATTGTTAACAGGAATGCATTAGAATTATATTAAATTTTGTATTAGAAACTGGTTCTTTAGCAAAAATAATAATTATGGTTTTAAATATGGAAAAGTTATTATTGTTTTATTAAAAATAAATTTGTCGTCGTTTTTTAAATAAATTTGTCGATACGGTACGCACGCAACCCACTGTAAATAATTGTACTGTAGTATCTACCTATAACATTCGCGCAAGTGCAAGCAATATAATATTGTAAAGTTTTACCGCAATCTGATAAACGGTATAGCAGAGCATAAAATACGAATAAACAAATATTAATTTTTATATATCAGATTAGATAACAGCATTTATTTATATGTACTTGTATGTTGTTGTCTTTATACTTGTAGCAGTATAAGAAGCGTTACTTTACTTTTCTTTTTCAATCTTAATAAATAACAAAGAACAATAACTGTTAAGTGTATAAGAGTGATGTACTAACTTATTCAAATGCCTCGCTCAGCTGCACCTAGTGCAACCTGGTTATCAACCAACCAGGATCTGACCGACCAATGGTCCATATTATCCATTATTACTTGCGTAGAGTGATAAGTATTGAGAAAATCGTTGCTTTATATATAATACGGGTGACAAATGAGCACGCAGTCCATCTGATAGTAAGTGGATCTGTGGCACATAGACATCTACATATTTAATTGATTAACAATATAATACAATAAATACAGTCAATGGACACCTGCAACCAACTTCAAGCAGAGAAGGCTACGGATATATTGACATCCCTGAAGATCAAAGCGTGTAATCATACTGGCCGTTTGGCGGCGTAAGTATGTGATGGTACCCACCCAGAGGGACACGAAGATAGAAAACAAGTCTGCCATCTAGTAGAACTTACCTCTATATATAGCTTTGGAAAAAGAAATCTCTTTGTTCAGATCACTGTTTTATGTATTACTCGGTATACATTAATAAAAAAAAACATCCATACTTTATAAGCCTAGGCATGAGAGTATTAGATAATTAATTCACAAGTCAGGCCTAGACATAAAACATGTCAATCAATATTCGTTTGCATTGCACGCAACTTGACGCTCGTAGAATAAATCCTTGATCCCTGATACGAGTATATGGCGTTCATATAACATTTTGACGTTTGCCAAGTCTACTTGTATGTCCGGTATGCCGAGAATTGTTTTATGGGTTCAGGATGGTTGTTAAGTAAATGCATATTAATATGAAGGCAAATTGAGGGCGATGCAGTCGTTTGGAGGTACGTGAGCCATGGTATAATTCCAGCGCGAAAGTGATTAACGGTGCTGTGAAATTGCGGGTCGATGACCGACCCCTTGCAGACACGTGCTCGGTTACAACATTTTGTGTCGTTAATGACTTTGTCTTTCAATGTTATTAAATATTATGTCACAGCTATTCATGTAATGGTGGCGTACGACTCTTTAAACTTCCGTGATTAGAGAAGAATATAATATTTTTATTAAATCTGTAGGTTCTCTCTAGTATTAGACATAATAGTTGATCTTTAGTGAGTAATCTTTGATCTTTAGTGCTATAATTGTATCATTAAAATTTTCGACAATGTCATATAGGTAAAACTGGAAATAACAAATAATTGTCGAATTTATTTACTTTTATTTATTTTTTTACAATGAACTGCTGTAACTTTCCCACATAAGGTGTTTTTTTTTTAAATTATGAATAAGAGTTTTATTATTAGAACGCGAAATGTTTATTTTTTATTATCTTTCAGCAGTGAACTTATCTGTAATGACGACGATAATTAATTTTATCATCTATATTTAATTGAAAAAGAATTCTATTTGTTATTTTACTCATTATAAAACAAAACATATTGGTTATAATCGAAATCTAGCTTCAAAAAGTGATTTATTTTTTTAACAAAAATAAGGGTGACAAATTAGCAAACAGTCTACCAGAGGGCTTGTGGATGCTGTGACCTACATTTACTCAGCGTTGTTTAAGAGTCAAAATGTAGATGTGACCCCTACGGACCGCCAGTTGAAAGTGTCTCAATCGGTCCACTTTAAACATCATAGGAAATATTTGCTACTCAAGGATTCATGGATTAGCTTTCAGACTATCTAACTACTAAAGTTGCTGGTGCTATATGCAAAAACACAAATTTTTGGATATAGCACCAGCTATATGCAAAAACTTTATGATGTTTTTTAATTGCCCAGATGTCTTCAGTACTACATCCGATAAAGCATTAGAAGGCCATAGAAGGCGCCTTTCATAGACGCCATTTTGATATCACCCAGGAAAACATCACTAGTATACAAACCGAACCGAACAACATAGTTATACAAACCGAGTTCGATCCCCGCCGGCATCATTGAAATTATTAATAGTAATTTTAAACACTTATTTAACACGTGTTTATATTTTATTTTATAGGATTGTTGTCCACATTGCATGCCGTGGCAACCTTTAATTAAGATGACACTTAGATATAAACTTTCCTGTTATTTCTAGTATTTACATTTTGTTCGTGTATGTCTTGTTGGTTGTCCTAAATAAATAAAACTAGGACCAGGGTGACAAACGAGCACACAGTCTTCCTGGTGGTAAGTGGTTGCTGTGGCCCATAGACATCTACATCGCTTCTCGATTACGAATGAAAATGCAGATGCGTGTTCACCTCTGAGGACTAAAATGGAACGTTTCGTTTCTATCGAAAAGGGTCTCCGGTTTTCTATGCACACCATACGAAAAACAGCAGCTGTGATTTTCCGCTGGTATTATGGGATGTGTGATGTGTCCTATCCGAGTCGAGCCGACCCATTCATGTTACAATTATAATATAGCTAGCAGCATGGCTCTACCACGTATAACCGTGTACAACGCTTGTGCATGTGCAGGGAAAAATCGACATTAACCAACCATCACACAACCAACACGAATTGGGGCAGTGTGCTGGAATAAATCTTTCTCTAAAAACCCGCTTTTTTATAGAATACACGAGCACAATATCCGCATGATGGTATATGGACGCTGTGGCCCATAGACATCTACATTTATCCTCGTTCAAGAATCAAAACGCGGATACGTTGTCACTCTTGAGGACTAAGATGGAATGCCTCGTTTCCAGTAAAAAAAGGTCTCCGGATCTCTACATTCACCATACGAAACACATCAGTATTAAACTGCTATTTTACGCTGGTATTCCGTGAGAGCGTGGTCATTCCCGGTCATAATATGGCTGCAGCGTGGCTCTACCACGTATGAAATCTTTCTTCCTCTTCCTGATGAGAGGAAGCTTACACCCAGCCGTGGGACGTATATTTTTACTTAACTTTACACTACTTTACTTTTTACATAATTAACGACAAAATCCTAATCAAATTTTATTAATCATGTCATTATTTTTATAAAGTTTCGTTATGAATTAGACAGTAATATTATCTTATGATATGAAACTATTTGCTATTTAAATAAAAACTGTCTGTGAAGCAGTATGTGTTATAAAAATTCCACTGCAGAAAACTAGTTAACTATGTTCTGGCTAAGTAAAACATAGATAATTAAATAAGTCTAGTTTACTCTAGTGATTCATTTTCAACATAGATAAAAAATGTTTTAAAATATTACTGCAGTGTAATCTAACAAATAAGATTTTTACTTTAAAAAATATTCTTTGTTTTAATAAGATTTATTTAACAAACCTTTCATTGTTTTTCTTGTTTAACTGAAATCCATCTTCTAAATGAAAAGCGACTAGCCCTATCCCTTACACGTATAAAATGCAAAAAGTTTTAACGACTCGGTCATTTTTATCAAACATTGTCATACTTTTGTATTTTCTTTGCCGTATTTTTCTTCCAGGAAAAATACTTGTTCTTTAGAACATTTGGGTCGCTTTGAATAACGACTTAAATTATAATATAATATATGAACGAGCGCTAACCATCATCTGGGCCGTGATAGCTCATCACCATAGTGGTGAATGTTTCTTTAATTATTTTTGTGTTAATTTAAGTATTTATAACTTTCGACCCCTTCGAAGTTACAGGGGCATTAACTTGGAGGCTTTAACACGTGACGCTAGTTTGATAAATTGGACGCCGGTATTTGTTAGCCAAACAGTAGATGACAAAGTAAACAGCTTTAACAATATCATTCTCAACTTATATGATATTCATGCACCGGTTAAACGTGTTAAAGTAAAACATAATCCTGCCCCTTGGATAACTTCGGCTTTAAAGGCAAACTGCAGACTTCCCTTGCGATCATATCCTGGACGGCCCCAACCATTACATCAGATTTGATAGACCACAAATCCTCGCGAAAGAACACCGATTCCTACCAAGGATGATACGTGAGGCTATTGAAATTAAAAAACATCCTAATTTCAATAGAGAAGGAGGCTGGGTACTATCACCTGCTTGGGATCCTATAATCAATAAAATTAAAACTAAACCCAAGCATACCACTGTAAGACCTCAGGACATAGTCAGTTCATTTTGCATAGATCGGACCATAAACAATAATTAAAAAAGCTGAAGGTACTCCGGGTTTAACAATGACATCGGGACGTCAGTCATCTCAGTCCCCCGTGACCATGGGTGCTGGAAAGCGCCCGAAACGTCGGGAATAAAAATAATAGTAAAATAAACGCAATAAAATCCGTAAAATAGGGGGATAAGTCGCTCGCGTCCGTAGGCTCTGACCACCTATTCCTAGGCCCACCCTACACGTGTCCCCCCGGGTGGTGCTAAATGAGCGACAAGCCGATAGCACAGACTCGGCTCCACGCCCTGGTAGAGGCGTAAAATATACCACCCTTTATCCGCACCATGAGGAACAATATAATAGAAATGGCCCCGAGTTCCCGGCGCCCCTTTAATGGGGCAGGGGTGCGAAGAATCTCCGGGAGGAAAACCGGCGACGAGGTTCGCCACCCGTCACGTTCTGTCTCCCGGAGAGGCGAAAAGTGGATTGCAGAGGTCCGTCTGGCTACGTTGAATGTATGTGGGGCAATGAATGATAAAATGGATGAAGTATGCGATATGATGAATGATAGAGGAATAGATGTGTTATGTGTAAATGAGACGAAAAGGAAGGGAAAGGATGTCACTACACATGGCATGTATACCGCATACTGGTCTGGTGTAGACGAGATCGAGCGGGCATGCCAGGGAGTAGGTATCATCCTTTCAGAAAGAATGGGCCAATGTGTGAAAGAGTATGAATGTGTAAGCCCAAGACTGCTGTGGATACGAATGAAAGTGGGCTTAAAGAAGTTGTTTGTGTTAGGGGTCTACGCCCCAGACATGTCTAAGCCCACTTATATCCGAGAGCAGTTTTGGGAAATGGTAAGGATGGTGTTAATGGAGTGTAAGGGAAATGAAAATATTATTATGCTAGGAGATTTTAATGGAAGGGTTGGGGTGAGGAGGCTTGGTTATGAAACGATATTGGGAACGTTTGGTGATGAAAGTATAAATGAGAATGGTGAAAGTCTCCTCACCGTATGTATGGAAAAGAATCTTTTTGTGACGAACACTTGCTTTCGCCACAAGAGGATTCACATGTATACTTGGGAAAGAGGTGACGATAGAAGCATGATAGATTTAATAATTGTGGATGAAAGATTGAGGGGCGCAGTTGTAGATACAAGGGTTTACCGGGGTTCTAACGTAGGAACGGATCATTATTTGGTTCTATGCCGAATTAATGGTCTATTCAGGCGTTGGCGCCATCGGTCATCTGTGTCTACCACTGCGTTACAGCGTATTAGAACAGAAAGGTTACAAGATGAAGGTGAGAAAAAGAAGTTCAAATGTAGACTGAAAGAAAATATAAGTGGTTTGGATGAATTATGTATGAAGGAGTTAGACTTGGAGAATGTATGGCAAAATGTAAAGAAAGGTTTAGTGGATGCAGCTACCGAAGTATGTGGTGTTAGTAAGAGAAAGAATGAAAGGAAAAATAATACGTTATGGTGGGATGATGAGGTACGTATGGAAGTTGAAGCAAAGAAGAGAGCATGGCTAGATTTACTAGCAACAAAGGCTGGTAATTCTAGCGGTACGAATGATGATATTGAAAGAAAAAAGGCAGTCTTTAGACATCTTAATAAGAGAGTAAAAGAAGTAGTTGAAAGAAAAAAGCAAGAAAGAACGGATAAGAATGATAGAAGAATATCGGATAATTTCCAGGCAAATATTAAAATGTTCTGGAAACTTGTAAGAACTGCCAGGGGACATTCAAAACAGCCTATGATGAATGCTATAAGAGACGAGAATGGCTATATTCTGAATGATGAAGTTTTGAGTTTAAAGAGATGGAAGGAATATTTTGAAAGCGTGTTTATGAGTGAGGAGACAACGTGTGTACTAAGTGAAGTAGAAATTCCGAAGGAAGAGGAAAGAGGTAGCGAGATTAGTGTAGGTGAAATAATGAAAGCAATGAAAAGTATGAAAGCAGGTAAGGCTGCCGGATATGATAGAGTTTCACTCGAAATGCTAAGGGCTGGAGAGGAAGTGGTGGCAGGCCTGCTGCACACCTTGTTTAATTTATGCTGGGAACTGAAGCGGGTACCGGTAGACTGGTGCAAAGCCGTGATAGTCCCAGTATATAAGGGAAAAGGGTCGCAGCAGGACTGTAAAAACTACCGTGGCATCAGCCTTCTTAGCATTGTGGGAAAACTGTATGCTAAGGTACTGATTGAAAGGGTCATGAAAGAAACTGATGGAAAAATTTGGGATGTGCAAGCAGGATTTAGAAAGGGAATGGGATGTACAGATCAAGTCTTTTCCATGCGCATGATCGCGGAGAAGTTTTTGGCCAAAAACCAAAAGGTTTTTTGTGCGTTCATGGACTTGGAAAAGGCCTATGACAGAGTGAATAGGGATGTGCTATGGCAAACACTGAACTCATTTGGGTTGAGCGCTGGCTTGATACGGGCATTGGAGTCCCTTTATAGGGACTCTAGTGCTTGTGTTAGGATCAACGGGGTCTACTCGGACTGGTTTGACATCCATAAAGGTGTCAGACAGGGCTGTGTAGCTTCCCCGTGGCTGTTCAACCTATTTATGGACAGTTGTTTGCAAAATTTGAAAGTTGAAGAATGCGGATTAAGAATGGGTGAGTTAACCGTCAAATGCCTTTTGTACGCCGATGATCAAGTTATACTTGCGTCGTCGGCGGCCGAGTTGCAATGATGGTTACATTAATGAACAGATCATTAAAAGAAAGGGGTATGAAAGTGAACGCAAGTAAGACGAAGGTTATGGTTTTTGAAAGAGAAGAAAGTAAAACGATTTGTGAAATAAGAATAGAAGGGGAGTTGATCGAGCAAGTAGACGAGTTTGTATATTTGGGCTGCGTATTTAGCAGGGATGGGAGATATGATAAAGATATAGAACGACGAGTGAATGCGGGAAATAGAGTAAATGGGGCCCTGCACTCTATTGTGAAGAGTCAAAATGTGTCGAAAAAGGCACGTATGGCAATTCACAATGCTGTGTTGGTCCCTACTTTAACATATGGTAGTGAAAGTTGGGTGTGGCAGAAGAAGCACGAGAGTAGAATGAACGCAGTAGAAATGCGGTCGTTAAGGAGTATGTTAGGGCTGAATCTTAATGACAGGGTAAGAAATTGTGTAATAAGAGAAGAGTGTGGTTTGCAAGATGATGTTGTGACCAGGATTAAGAAAGGAATGCTTCGGTGGTTTGGTCATGTGGAAAGAATGAATGAGGAAAGAGTGACAAAGAAAATTTATGTTGCAGAAGTGAATGGCAGAGTCGGAAAGGGACGTCCTAGGCGAAAATTTATCGACCAAATTGGCGATTTATTGAAAACGGGCCAAATTAGGAGTACCCTTAACCGACGAGCATGTATGCGGAGGTGTACGGATGTGAAGGAGGCGAGAGAGGTGTGTCAGGATCGTGCCAAATGGAAGTCTGTAGTCTCTGCCTACCCCTCTGGGTGACAGGCGTGAGTGTTTATGTATTAAAATCCGTAAAAGTAGTTTTAATCAATGTGTAGTGTTCGCGTAAATATAAGAAATCCTCTGTCTTCTTTTCAATATTCTAAATAACCCTGATACTCCGCTATATCTAAAAAATCGCTTTACTTTTGTTCATCCTCCAGATGTTCCATGTAGATCAAATACTAGAACACTGTTAAGATTTCTGTCTTCCAATACAACGCTCTATTCTCATTCTTTTACTGTCAACGCAGTACGATTGTGGAATTCACTTCCCTTTAGGATTCGTGACGCTAAGTCGGTGTCTATGTTTAAGACTTGTTAAAGAGCATTATCATTCACACCATAATGATTAATTCGTGATGTGTAGATATTCATATATGTAACATTAAAAATATAATATATTGAATTATATTTTTTTTCTTATAATGTGTGTGTGTATGTATATGTATATATATATATATATATATATATATATATATATATATATATATATATATATATATATGTGTGTGTGTGTATGTATGTATGCATGTGTGTATATATATATGGAGGTTTGTATATTTGTATTGTATTGTCTATTTTAAGTGCACACTCTGACTACCTCTATTTCCTTCAACTATCCTTCAATGGGCCTACTGGAAGAAATTTCTTAATGAATAAGCAGTGCCTTTGTACATAATTTTGTTTTTACCATTTTCCTATCAAAGTATGTGTGTACATAAACTGTTAAATAAATAAATAAATATAAGTATCAGATATTGTTATTAAGGAGTGTGAAACGATAAACTGTTGCGTTGCCGCCAAACTGGCTTACAGTTTGGCAAAATTTAAAATGTAAATAATGTACACTCTTTATAAGAATAAATTTAAAATAGATGGCTAGGCGCTTTCTGTAAATTTCTCAGTACGTGAGCAAACCGGGTTCGATCCCCACCGGCACTAATGAAATTCTAAATTGCAATTTTAAGTGCTGATTTAACACGTGCTCGGCGGTGAAGGAAAACATTCTGAAGAAAAGTGCATGTCTGAGAAATAAATAAAAAAATATTTCGAAGACATGTGAAGTCTGCCAACACGCATCGAGGCAGCACGGCGGACACTTCCTTACCCAAAACTCCCCTCAGAAATGAAGCGTATATAAGCTGTAACTTAGTTATGAATAATTTAAATACTTATTGTCTTATCTATAACATTGTTATATAACTTTGTTAATTTCAATCTTGAGTGCTATTTACCGCGTACTTGGCTGTGAAGGAAAACATCGTGAGGAAACCTACATGTCTGAGAAATAAGAAAAAAAATTGGTCGACCCTCCAAGCCATCCCTGGAACTTCCCGCTAATTTTAAAAGCAAAGCGCTCCAAATTATATCTGCGAAATCTGGAAGTTATGTTAAAAAATGTTATTTTCAAATTCTTTCTCCTTCGATATCTCACGAATGAATTTTTTTCATAGAAGAGAGGGCAAACGAGCATGCCGCTGACCTATGTTGACTACCGCCGCCATGATCAACCCACACCAGGAGAATTGCAAGTGCGTTGCCGGTCCTTTAGAAAGGAATAAGCTTTTTATTGAATCCCCAGGTCTATCGGGGATCGGTGTATCCCAAGCAGATGGTAGCACCTAGCCATCTTCTCTATTGAAATTAGGATGTTTTTTGATTTCAATAGCCTCGCGAAACATCCTTGGAAGGAATCGGTGTTCTTTAGCGAGGGTTATATCAAATCTGATGTAGTGACGGGGGCGATCCTGTACGTGTTCACAGACTGCAGACTTCCCGGAGCGGGTGCCTTTTTCTGCTTGTGATCCTATAATAAATAAAATTAAATCCCAACCCAAGCATACAACTGCAAGATTTCATGATACCATAAGTTCATACTGTGTAGAACGGAATAAAAGTTAAATTTTAATCTATGGTAACCGCGGTTAACTATGATACGTTGAACATCTCAGTCCCCCCCCCCTAGATGGGTGCTAAAGCGCTCGAAACGTCGGGTATTTAAAAAGTTAAATATACGCGATAAATTCCGTAAAACTAGTATTATTTCAATATGTAGTGTTCGCGTAAATATAAGAAATTATAAAGAAATATAAGAATTATTTTTGAGATTTCTCAAAATCTACACGTCGGAGTTGTAAGTTTCGCATTAAATCTAATTATTTTATGTTTTTTGTAACGGGCGTTCGTAAAACCTTTAGGAGTACACACGTGAACAAAGTTAGTAGACCAGTGTAACGCATTTAAGCTTGGAATCATGCCCAAATCCTGGAAGCTGATGATCACTGTGCAGCCTGCCGACCCCGCCAATTATCGTCAATTACTTCCATTCTCAGTAAGATTTTGAAGCGACTCCTTCAGCGACCCACAGTATGAGTTCTCCATAATCGGTGTACAGGGAGCTTCTAGGTTGTGCCGCACACATTAGGGTTGAGTCTTTAGAAAAAAATGGCAAGCAATTTATGTTTACTTTTATACTCGTTGGCCCTAGATCCAGCCAATCTTTGAACATATGGTTTGGCTTCTAATGGTATGATAGTATGTCTTTCTATCCGATTATAATGTTTTTGTTAAGCTAAGTCATTGCACTTTACAATAATAGACCCTTTTTACCGGAAACCAGGCATTCCATCTTAGTTATCACAACGTATCTGCATTTTGATTCGTAGTCAAGGATATATGTACATAGATATGTCTATGGGCCACAGCAACCATTTACCGTCATCCACATGATGGTAAATGGTTGCACAATTGGAACAACCCACGTTGTTGGCTCGTTTGTCACCCGTATCCTATAAAAAAACATCTTCGGCTGCATCACCTCTTACTCTCAGGTAAAATACTAGTTAAGCACTGTGGCAGCAAAGACATTATGTGCGATAACTTTAACATGGAATAAAAAAGTGTTTTGTAATAGCATTCTTTCTTCATGATCTAAAACCATAATGTATCAACTTGTACAATTTCGTAATAACAGATAACATATTATGTACATTTTTAACGTACCAGTAATTAACATAATTATCCGGCAGTCTGCGCATCCGATAAAACAGCCATGTGTTGTTGCTCTAGCCGTGTTGAACTCTGGCTTCTTGCCAAGATGTTATTTTTCATTCTAACCTAGTAATAATTCATGATAATTTATTTGGAACTTGTTTAATTGCACAATAGTACATATTTTAGATGTTTTTAACCAAGTTGTGAATTCCAATAATTGTGCAATAACTTAAATACTTTTATGTAAATTTAAAATTCGTTTTAAAAGTTGACATTTAGTTTACTGTGAATACAATTTACTTGATACTTATAAACTACGTGAAATGAAGGACAGTAAATGTAGTCAAAATAATGAACTCTAATATAATTTAATTTGAGGAACACAAATAAGTTCACTTAATATCATCGCCGAATATTTATATTTATATGCCTAAGTCTGGCAACTCTTTCTAAAAAACTGGCAATGCACCTTAAATTTTTAATGTTGGAATATTAGTGAGTAGCAGTGATTAGTTATCAAAGGTAATCAGATACATGTTTGTCAGTTCTAACATAAGAAACACCAAGTCTCAATGCTAATAATGACGAGCAAATGATTGTCAGTAAAATAAAAATCAAATCAATGACGGATAACAATAGAAATAAGTAAAAACAAAACTACCCTTCAATCCCCATAAAACTCCCATGCTGTCGCATGCGCCTGGCAAAACCCGAGCCGTCGCATGCGACCGCACCCACCCAAAGCACTTAAAACCATTAAAAATTATATTTAGAGACTACTTTTCTATGAAGAAGTCTGGCATTGTAAAATCTATACAAAATTCTCTGACATGTGGTCTCAACAAAAGTCAGATTTTACTTCATTACAAAAAGATATTATTGTATTTTGTTAACAAAAAAAAAAACGATAACAAGCGGATGTCGGCAGCGTGAAAATCACAATTATTTCAGTATATATTACTCGAAATTATTTACGTAAAAAGATAAATTACATTCACGCAAAAACTTTCATTACAAAACAAATACACACAACACAACAAAACACTAGAAAAATCCAAAAATTAACACAATAACATTCACACGAAAATGGCGTACGGAATGAACGTAGATTATAAATAAATATCCATAGACTACCTAACTTTTTAATCCACTAGAGAATAGAAAATTTAAACTAAACATAAGTATTTATTGGTTAAAGTGCTGTGGGTGGGTGCGGTCAAATTTGACCTTTTGAATTTTGACGGAATATCGAAGCGGTCAAATTTGGACGCTTGGCGTTTGAGAGGTTAAATCATGAAATCGATAACAAACGATTTTTTAAGTCCATTGATAGTTTTTATTAGATATTTCATACTATAGCAATTTATCAAGCAATCCTGATAGGCAAGAATATGGAATATAATAATTTTAATATGTTTTTGTTTTATAATGAGTTTTTTTAATACCACTTACTAGAGCAATTAATTTTTGGATACTTACATGTTCCTAGAAAATCATTTATACAGTTCCTATCGAAGGAATAAAAAAGAGAGATTTTATTGGCTTAAAATTATATTTGTTATACAGAGGCTACTTAAGTTAGTAGGGCAGTGAAGAGACATCCTAAAACATTTTTATAGAACAGCTTGTAAAATGACGATCCACTGAATGTTGCACGGGCTTTTGAAGCCACTAATGGAAGGGGACTTGGCTGAAAAGACGGGAACTTTAAATTTTGCCTACGGTTTGAAACGACTTTATCAAAATGGACAAATTATGTCAAGATAACATTTAATAAAATAAAAATGTTGACGTCAAAGTAAACGTAGGCTTATCTTTATAAAAAATACACAAAACGTTGAGATAAATAACGATTTTTATTGGTATTTTAAAATGCTACTTCTGCTCCTCGGAATATGAATAATATGATGTAATTAATTTCCACCAAAAAGCTTCTAAAGTAAAGAGTTAAACTACTGCTATAGGCCAATCCTAAAAGCAAAGTAGGAAACAACATGCGTACGTGAAATTATTTTTGGTGTAGTTTCCAAGTTTTACTACGTTATAATTCCCAGTAGCAAATGTTTGGTGCGTTGCATGTTGTTAGAAGTTTACAGAGCACTCATAAACCGTCTAAATAGCGTTACATTCAGAACTCTGCAATTTGATGGAAATTTCTACGAATCATCCGTAGAATATTTTTTGGATTCAGCTGTTACCATCCGATTAGTTCTGCAACAAAATTGTTTTAATAATCACTTTCCCCGTAACATTGCGCTTTATATTGACCGTTTTACAATTAGAAATTCATTTGAAACATTTTAAAGATAGATTTTAAATTTGGAACACTTTCGTATATTTTGTAGATATAATAATTGGGCTAATATTATAAGTAGTAAAGCAGATTTTTCAAACATCAGATAGAAGGTATCCATCAAATAGACTACAACTTGACTGAATATAAAAGTGAAACGATGGGACCATTTTATTCATAAAACGGTAATGTTTTATTGAATAAGGGTGACAATCGAGCACACAGTCCATTTGATGGTAAGTGGATACTGTGGCCCATAGAAATCTACATTTATCCTCGCTTAAAAATCAAAACACAGATGATTTGTCACCCCTAAGGACTAAGTTGCAATGCCTCGTTTCCAGTAAAAAAGGGTCTCCGGATCTCCATACTCACCATACGAAACACAGCAGTATTAAGCTGCTTTTTTACGCTGATATTCTGTGAGAGCGTGGTCCTTCCTCGGTCGAGCCGACCCATTCATGCTACAACCATAATATAGCCGCGGCGTGGTTCTACCACGTATAAAAATTGTTTATGTTGTTTTTCATACCATGAATAACTGTTATCTTATATTTGAAAAATCTGCCTATAATGAGCGCAACTACGTCACTAGTGCTACTCGAGCACCTTGCTATATAAAAAAATATGCCGACTGTTCGGAAGACTTTCGTACAATCAATACATAACATAGTAACATCGTTTAATTGTACTATTTACAAATATAACAAATAAAAGTACTCTAAAGTTCCGTTCCGTTTACAGAAAAAACTCGTTAGCAAGAAAACATTACGAATATCTTGCTTCTCGTCTGTAATATGACCAAAATCATCATCATCACCACCATCAATTGTATTGTTCATTAGGAATCATTTATTCAAATAAATTACACAAGTTCAATTATAGTAAACCTGCCTTAAAATTTATATTGTGAAATGGTGTGGAAAGTTATAGTGATATTCTAAAATACAGAATTATCTCTCGTTTAGGAATAACCAGTATATAACGTTTTTGTGACTTTAAATAATTTTATGAAGTTTATTACTATTTAAAGGTAAAATAAATAAAGCACAATAACACTATCCATACGTGTCTCCGTTTGGCAACATTTTTGAGGTTTGGTGCAGAAAAATCTGCAAAGCTGTTATAGTGCATGTTTGCATCTTCACATGTCTTGAAATATTTTTTTAAATATCTCCGCTTATTCACCATGTTTTTATAAGCTGCTGGTATATGTTTATAGGTGGCTTCGTGGTCACTTGGAAGAGAAGGCCAAATTGGCATCTAAAAAGCTTGGCGTTGCGTTCACCAGGACGGGACAGTATTTGATGCCGGCAACCGCCTGCAACTTTACAAGGCGCAGGTTCGGCCGCACATGGAATACTGTTCCCATTTCTGGGCTGAGGCTCTCCAGTGTCAGCTCCTTCCATTTGATTGCATCCAGCGCAGAGCATTTCAAATCGTCGGCGACCAAGCTCTTTCTGATCGGCTTGACTCACTGGCACTGCGAATGCGAAGAGATGTTGCATTTCTTTGTGTATTTTATCGCATCTACCACGGGGTGTTCTGAGGAATTGTTCGGACTAATTCCAGCCGCACAATTTCACAATCGCACATCGTGACAAAACTCTCGATACCATCCATACCATCTGACGTCTACCACTGTGCGATTTAAAAGAAGTTTTCTTCCTCGCACAACTTCCTTGTGGAATTAACTAACACCAGAGTTTTTTCCGGACTGATACGACTTAGGGACCTTCAAGAAAAGAGCCTATTCTTTTTAAAAAGCCGGCAACGCATCTGCAATCCCCCTGGTGTTGCAGTTGTTCATGGGCGGCGGTAATCACTTACCATCAGGTGAGCCGTATGCTCGTTTGCCCCTCTCCTATAAAAAAGGCCTGTTAGCTCTCGCGAGGCCCTCATGTGCTCAAGAAATAAACACCTTACGCTCGCTCGATCAAGGTGCACATGTGGGCGACAAGTACTACCCTTTGAAAAAGAATTTTTTTAATTAAAACAAAACCAAAGACACTATGCAATAGATAATAGTATCAAAGACAAAGATATGCTCTTTTATTTTAAACCATAACCTGGCAATGTTTCTTAGAAAAAAAAAAAAAATCACTCTGAACTTTCGGCGTTCCACGTGCCGTTTTGATGACGGTGCTCCGTGTTTTTATAGAATTTTATATTTGTGTCTGGACTAAAAACGAAAGTATTATACTTTTTTATATTCCTTGTAATATAGTGAACACATATATATATAATTTGTGGTATAAAAAGTGAAAAGTAAATTGCCAAAAGTGCTTCAAAATCTGGAAGGCCCATTATGGCGGCTGGGTCATAAATGTGGTATTTTTCACATTCTCATTTATTTTTAGTGTAAAATGTAAGTAAAAATAGTTTTCTTACATATTTCAAATAACTTGACGTTGTATTTATTTCAAATTCACACAAAACTATTTTAGAAATATTGTTCTAAATGTCACACAGATAAAATATTAATATTTAATTTTTTTTTAATTTCTTTATATTTTATATTTTGGTATGAGTAACGAATGGAAACACATAAAACATAAAAATATACATATTTCCAAACATTTTCATATAAATTTCTCTAAAAACAAAAGTGTAGAATTCAAATTAGTAGTAATTTTGTCACTAAAATTGAAGTATATACCACTATACAGCTATACAGGGTAATTACGTATTTTATTACAATTTCTAGCAACCAAAAATAATTTTATTCGATAGTTTATACATTCAACAAGAATTCCTGTAAGTTTTATCCATAAATATTGTCTCAAAGTGAAAATATAGCAAAATTTGCAATATAGCAAAAAATTTGCTAATTTTCAAATTTTGCCGCCATTACGGTCCCGAGCGAACGGGAGTATAACATGTCGCGCGCTGTCAGAGCTTACAGAAGTTCTTCCTTTCTGTAAGTACCTAATTTTGCTGTCTGATAGTATTTTAGCGGTTTGGCTATGACGCAATTCATATAAGTCTACAGAGTACACGTCAACAAGAGTCAATATCCCTGTGTTGAGCGCAACACATACCTTTTAAACAATAGCGAAGAATTAATTTACGTTGTAAAATTCCTTTTTTTATAACATTTGAGTGAAAAATTGAGCTAAGAAACTGAATGTTTGTAACATATTTAATGTAAAACTATATTTAGTCTACTTCAAAAAAAAATATGGGTCTCAATTTGACTGTAAGTTTTTGTCCTGTTTTTGTATATATTACGTGATGTCTTTGTCAATTGTGAAACGATTTGTATAATTCCTTTTTTATTAAATGGGCATACTTCAGGTATAAGTTTGAACAAAAAGCTACAGCCCTAAGGATGGAAAAATAAGAGGTTAAGTTTTTAAGTAGCTAATAGATGACATTGTTGTTACCTTGATCTTATGACATTGCTTAGACCACTCGAAGAGGTAAAAATTGACGTTAAAAGTTTATATATCAGTGTCCATGAGGCCTATGTTGAATTGAGAACTTTATTTAAAATTTTATAACAGTTCTGTTTATTTGAATTTGTAGCCACGATTATTTAAGAGATAGTATAAAAATAAATACCATATAAAGCAATTAGAACACAATAAAAATTATGATTAAATGATCCTATTATGTTGCCGATAACACAAAAACGTTATTAGCGAATTAGGTCATACCATGTAATATGAGATTGAAACAGGAACCTTTACGTCACGAAGCGATACCCAGGCCATTCATAATAATTTTATTTGGCTTCTCGGCTCTGGTGACAGATATTGATGAAGTCTCACCGAGACCCTCATAGATTATATAGGCATCAGAATATTTTGTAGCCACGATTATTTAAGAGATAGTATAAAAATAAATACCATATAAAGCAATTAGAACACAATAAAAATTATGATTAACTCTGATCCTATTATGTTGCCGATAACACAAAAACGTTATTAGCGAATTAGGTCATACCATGTAATATGAGATTGAAACAGGAACCTTTACGTCCAGCGAAGCGATACCCAGGCCATTCATAATAATTTTATTTGGCTTCTCGGCTCTGGTGACAGATATTGATGAAGTCTCACCGAAACACTCATTTTTTGAGATTATATAGCCATAAGAATATAAGATGAACCAAAATGCATACAGTACAAAGTCAGTCCGCAAAATATAACAAAAATACGTGTGGCACTCGGTGACTGCCGCGGTAAAGCTATTGCATAGCATTTTTTTATCAACTTAAGCAGTTATAATTATTTATTGAAGCTATTTTATTTATGACAGTTGAGCGAAGTCTTTGATATTAAATCAAGTTACACTTTCTGAGCGTGGTGACCGATAAGAAAACAATTTTTTTTTCTTATTGAATAAAGGAGAAGTTAATATTGTTTAAGATATTTTTAATATCTTACAATACATGTAGGTTATTCAGGAATTTTTATCATTGAGTTAGCAGCTAGTGTACACGCATACGTCTAGTCGCACGCACACAAACACCGTGCCGAAGTCTGCCGAACCGAAACGGCGTTAGACGATGCACGGCTTTCAACGCCACACCTCCGTGCCCGTCGGAATGGGGAGCGTGAGGTTTTTTTTCGTTACGGAATTTCTGGATTCGGTCCCCGCGCTCAAGGCCCGCGATAGAAGCTATGAAATAGCTTAATAAGCTAATATATGTAATATTAATCTACATTACAATTCTTCCCAACAGGATCTTCAATCTACGTAGCCATTCTTTAAGGGGAATTCCTTGTTCAGGAAAAGCGTCTAAAGCCATTTCACAAGCAGCTTTAACATTTATTTTTTTATTTTATAGAATAAGGGGGACAAATGAACACACAGTCCACCCGATAGTCGGTGGATGCTGTGGCCCATAAATGTCGACATATATTCTCGATTAAAAATAAAAACAGATATTCTATTTCTTTAATAATGCGATACAACTTAAAGACTTTTCAAAATCGTACCTGAATTACTCTAAAACTTTTCCATTCGCGTTATATTGCTTGTAGATATTTACATATTTTATTACTCACATGGCCTAACGTATAAGTATGTAATACGAAAAGCCTTTTCGACCATATTGAACTTACCAAAATTGTTTCCCCATATGACTTTTATTATGTAAGATTATTTAATCGGTAAACGATTCAAGAAAATCGCATATAATTATGAAAATTACCGTATGTTGAGTTATCGATAGTTTAAGACCTACAGTTAAAAAAGTATAAAACGCCATTTTTAATTTCATACAATAAAATACTTTATAAAATCGCCGAAGTAGCTAGCGTACGCTGTAAGTAAGCGAAAGTAGCATAAGCTACTAGAACTTAAGCCATATAAAAAGCAAAGCAACAAAATAAATGCCTAAACCATTAAGCCATATAAAAAAAAACAGAAAATAATATATATATATATATATATATATATATATATATATATATATATATATATATATATATTATTTTGTGTTGTTTTTTTTTAGAATAGAGTGACAACCGAGCACACAGTCCACCTGATGGTAAGTGGTTGCTGCGGCCCATAGACATCTACATGTCTCCTCAATTGCAACTAAATGCAGATGCGTTGTCACCCGTGAGGACTAAGATGAAATGCCTCGTTTCCAGTAAAAAGGGTCTCCGGTTCTCTACACAACCATACGAAATACAGCAGCATTAAGTTACTATTTCACGCTGGTATTCTGTGAGAGCGTGGTGCTTCCCCGGTCGAGCCGACCCATTCGTGCTACAACTATACTACTAATATAATGCAGTTATATTAGTAGTATAGTTGCATTGCAGCATGGCTCTACGTTTTCAGGAAGATCTGTTTTAGTTTCCCTATGTCGCCTTTTACCACAACCATAAGGCGATATGGGTTGGTGAATATTCTTACACCGCAATTTTACGGTTTGGCTGCCTTAGTTTACTAAACTATTTTTGTATTCTCGCCATCGCTCACCGCGCACTATTATTAAAAAACGTGAGCTTTATAATGAAGGAATCTTCAAATCTTTCAAAAACTTCTTTTGTTCAATTCCGTATTTTTATTTATTTTTTATTTCGTTTCAGGTCGCCTGCTGTTTACAACTGCCGTGCCGATTAATCAAGGTACGTAATCGATTATATTAGTCAGGCCGTCATTAGAGGCTGTCAGTGTTCAACGTATTTACCATTTTTGCGCGCCTGTTTCTGTCATTTGGACTAAACTAAATATTCGGGTTTTTTTTCTCCCCGCACCGAACTAGGTTAATTGGAATGAGATAATTATTCGTTCTGTCAATTCCACTCAACTGTTGATTGTTTTTACCGCTACTCCCTCTTCAAACGAAACTTTTAAATAATAGTTGAACAGTGTTTTCACTTTTTTGGTTACGATATTGTGGCGGTGCTGTCGTCGCGCTACAAGTGAAACGCACCAAAGCCTAAATCGCACTATCAAAGTACCGACGCTACAACGCTATATGTAGAACAGCTCCAAATTAACACAAGAAGCTATGGCCGCTTCACAGGTTGAACACCTTGACCGGCGGGAAATTTCTCGTTTCCCTTTCACCGCTACATGACAATATTTTAATTTTTCACTAGCTGGATCATTGGGTTTCGCTCGGATTCGCTAAATTCTTTTTATTTTGACATGTAAAATTTAATAATAACTAGAACACAGTGCTACCTATCGGAACCAGATATATATATGATAAATCCACTTTTTGATAATAAACCAATATAATATTATGTTGTGAATATGAATTCATGAGAATCATTTAGATTATGAGAGATTTAAAATTGGCGGATCCTATCTATAAACCATCGTCTTGACAAAATAAACATATTGTGTAAGTATGACATCTATCTGTGGCGGCGCTGTAATCGCGCCACAAGCGAAACACACCGAAGCCTAAATCGCACTATCAAAATTCCGAATCATAAACAATATATATAGAATATCTCCGAACTCCAAATGTTGGCCGCTTCCCGGGCAGAACACCTTGCCCGCCGGGAGATCTCCGCTTTTCCTTCCACGGCCACAGTGGTGACCCCGACGTGATCTGAACACGCAACCAACAACCTTCGGAAACTTAAAGCTTCATCATCGTCATAAAATACCCCACCCATTCGCTCCCGAGCAGATATCTTCTGCAGTCTTCATATCCTGCAAGCCATCTAGCTTCACAAGGTTCATCGCAGCACTGGAATAATAATGCTTCCTGTTCCTTCAAGCTACACTCTGCGCTGAGCGCAGAAACAGTAGCCATGCAGGGGGACGTTCGGCAACGGGCGAACCTCGACACGATAACAATGAGCCTTTATTGCTCGCCTCTGCTCCACGGCACTCTCGCAGATTACAATGCAATATAATATAATTCAATGCAGATCAAGTTGTTCAGAAGTTACCCATATCTTGTATCCCATAAAGTAAAATACTAGTTTTTAAATTAAATGCCAACAACTTTACATTGGGAATATAATTTTGTATGTTAGGTCAATTATATGTATATATTATATAGATGTATTATAAGAGCAGCGTTCGGGAAATTACGACTCATCTTCTCGTCAGGTATACCTCAAAACCTGAAAACTAGATTGTACAACCAGTGCGCGTTGTCGGTGATGACTTACAGATCTGAGTCAAGGTTCTTCACTGCTGGCGGTATGGGGATGCTCAAGGTAGCTTAGCGAGCTGTGAAAAGGGCTATGCATTATGCTCGGGGTTTCCCTGCGTGATAAACTTAGAAATGAGGATATCCGCAGTAGAACCAGAGTGACTGACAGCCTAACGGATTAGTAAGCTGAAGTGGCAATGGGCCAGCCATACAGTGCGAAGAACCGACAACCGTTGGGGAAAAAAGCTTCTCGAGTGGCAGCTTCGTACCGGTAGGCGTAGTGTAAGGCGACCCCCAACTAGATGGGATGGCGACCTGGTAAGACATGCAGGAAGTCGAATGAATGCACGGTAACTTAGGCTAAGACTTAAGCGTGCGATTTGATATTACATTCTGTCATTCAAAAAATAAAGAAAAATACTATGTTCAGCACGTTAAATCTTTGCGTTGTGGACTTGTGAAGGCTGATGATTATATAATATATATATATATAATATATATATATATATATATATATATATATATATATATATATATATATATATATATATATATATATATATATATAATTTAATAAACTGAAGTAAGAAATGGGCGTCAGCATCTTTCCGATCAATAAAACAACTGATAAATAAAAACTGCGGTTGCGAAGAATGCGTGGCAACTATCACATAACCATCCTTCCCCATAAGATAATTAATGGGTGACGACTATGTCCTTTTGTGTGTAGTGAACTTTGGATAGACGGTAATCAAAAAATGAACAAAAAATAATTTGTTTTCGACAACATTGCGAGGGAATTCATAGTAAAGAAAATTATTAATACTTTTGACGGAAAATAACTCTCGTTCAAAAAAGTAAAAGGGTCTGGAAAACTTCTCTTGTTATGGAATTGACAATTGGAGTACCAGACTTCTCGCACGTTTCTAAAATTGATTGTATAACTAATTTCTATTTCTACTATTTTATAAATTCTGATACAGTAATATACTTTCCAATATATAAACAAGATTTTCCATTTCCACATCCGATACTCTATTAAATTTTCGCAAGTCGCCTTTGAAGCTAATCACACAATACACGAACGTAGGTAAGTGCTGAATTGATATATTGTTCACTTCGCGGTCAGGGCTCACTACCTGTGCGGTCAGAGGGGTGAACTATCGCCGCCACGTAACGCTAATGTATTATGTATTAAAACGCCATCTTCTGCAATATATTACATCCTTTCTCATCCCGCCTTAATAAAAACATGTGACCTTCCATTTTCAGATTTAGGAAATTGTTACGTAAAACGTTTCCCCACTTTCCTTTATTTTAATAAACACCCAAACATGAAAACAACCATTAAAAATCTTATCCCACACTAGATATTTTATCTGTAACAAAGATGCATTTTTAATGCATACTATGCTGCATTAATACAAATATCTGGACTGGAACAATAATATTAGTTGACCATACCTATCTTGTTCATTTACGAACGAAACCAGCAGCACACGGGGCCGCAGCCAAATGTTTAGTCACAGCGCTAAATACTGTCTAATTATTGATATTAGTCTACCACATAAAACATTACATAAGAATAAGATATGGTTAAGCAGAGAATTGTATTGTCTACAAGTACACTGAAGGCCCAACGTTCACCTCATTTTGAATATTTAAAAACTACAGCCTTGTTTGCACAGATGTCTCTATGACACGATAGCTCTTCATCAGTAAATGAAATAATAAAGGGTCAAAAAGGCGCTGCTTTATCGACGTCATTTTGACAGTCGTCAATATAGTAAATATATATGTTATTCGATATTAGTATTGTTTAGTGAAGTTAAATTTAAGTTGATTTTTCGAAGTGTTCCTAATTATTGCTAAAGCTTGTTAGCAATTTTTTTAAATATATTTTTTGTAGTATACGACTTTGTATTTTTATCTCTGTCTTCCTCCTACTTTTGGTTTTATTTAAAGGCAAAGCTTAAGGTGATCATATTAACCTTACGTACGTTATATTTAAAATTGCCTTACGTATCACATTCTCAGTTACAATTTCTATCTTTTTTATCTGACTGCCCCTGAATGTATCACGCTCTGTAGCCTACACGGCTTGATGGATTTTAACGTAATATGTGGTGCTGTTAAATTCGTTTTAATTCTAGATGTGACATAGAAGCGATAAAATTTGAAATTTTATTTTTTCAGGTGATTTTTTTCGCAGTCAATTTTTTTAAAATAATGTTTTAACAATGGACTTACGTCGGCGATATTAATATAGACACATTAGTTTTTTAAATAATGTTTTAACAATTGACTTATTTTCATAGACACATTTTATTTATAATACCATAACGAGCCTTTTTTGTTCTGAACTTCCTTCATGTATCGTGTATCTTTTGTTTGTACCAATCATGTTTAATAATAAGAATTAGACATCAATTTGCTTCACATTCTATCATTTTTTTGTCAAGATATCGTCCAATTTCAGCTCTATCATATAATCTATTTGGTTTATTTTCCTTCTCACTAAATACATATTGACCTCTTTTCATAACGAAATTGATTTTCAAATTGCTGGCTCACACTATATCGATGTAATTATTATAAGTGTTGCCTTTATTGCCTTAGCTGCTTTCAAAGAGTAGAGTTTTTATATCACAAAAGTTATGTCGTGTCTGTATTAAGTTTTTCTTGCTGCTATCACCATCATCATCAACAACCACAACAGGCCGTAAAGTATACTACTGCTGGGAATTAGCCTGTCCCTTGTAGGAAGGATTTGCCATTCTCATCATGCTTGATAGGCGGATTGGCGACTGCAGCACAAGACGTCTCGTACATTTGACGCTACGCCATACACACACACATACACACACACACCACACTACACACACACACAGCGCCACCCACACGCCGTACCACACACACACACACACACACACACACACACACACACACACACACACACCACTTGTCTAGGGTAGCGATAAGTGCAAAACATTCCAATATATTGTTAAGCACACAAATACTATAGAAAATTTTACTATATGTTTTTCATTTTTTAAATACTTGTGAAAATGAGTGGTACATTGGTGAGGGACGGCATTTTTAGCTCTGGCAACCTCGGGCGACAGATACTCTACTGTTATTTGGGTTTTCACGTGGATAAGATAATTACGGATTTCATCAAGCACACACACACGTAAAATACTCACTTTTATGAGTATTTTACATGCAGCTTAAATGGAATATTTATACCACAATGACATCTCTTACGAAATCTACTAGACGCAATGGGGAGATAATAGTCTTAAATTATAAAACATCCGCACTTCATTCAATAATTTGTACATATGTTTTAATTTATGATTGCAAATAAAAACAAACGATTTCTAACATTGTGCTCGCCATGAAATATCGTTACAAAGCCACAGTCACAAGCAACGCTTAGAATTAAATTAAAGTATGCTTGATTTGTTTATCATGAGGCTGGCGTGCTTAGCCTACTGATTTGAAGGGAAACTTTCCATGTTTTACATTTCACGGGAGCAAGAGAAAACTCGCCCTTCTGGCTTAAATATTTTAAAAGCTTAACTTAACTTGTGCGTCAATTTATGCAGCCGCGAGACAACTGACAACCCACACAAAGATTGAAAAAGTAAAATTACGATATCCTTTTACTTTTCTCTGCCTAGGAGTCCGTCTGTGCAGGTACCACCCTCTGAACCAGGAACGCCTGCACTGCTGTTCTGTTCTGAATGGTATAAAGGGAGAGCGAGTACAGGCTGTAAGGCATTCCAAGTAGTCAGTAGTTCAGGATGAATACCACAGAAACAGTAATAATAAGACAATAGAAATGAAGTAGCGCTCGATTACTTCCAAAACCGATGTCGCCACCTACAGCCGTATTATAAACATACGCAATGCACAATGATATCCAATGTTTCACATTACATTGCTTGGCGAATTTGTCAACGTAGCGTGCGTTGCGTATTACAATAGAACAAAAGCAGCAATGGTAATTGTCAATACAAAAAGTACAAAATGTAAGTTTACAAAGGTAAATATCATTAGTAAAGTATTCATCGAAATTTTAAAGTAGTTAAAACAATGATATTAGTAAATAATCAACTTACTTACGAAATTTTATGCCTTTATTAGTTGAATTACACGTCCTTAATGAGATTTTACTACTTTTTTTTACTATTATGCTGCAGTTCACCATTATAATAACATAAATTCACGTACGACGTCCCCCGCGCAACTAAATCACAAAATAGTGAATTATGTTCGTCAACACATAATAGCGGCGACAAGGTCACGCGTCTATGCGACTTTTATTTTCTTATCATTACGATTTCTGTGATGATAACGCATCTGAGGCTTCCATGGTATGAGTATAGCTATAGGTGTCTATGGACTTCAGTTGGCACGTACCATCAGGTGGAGTATAGTAGTGTGTTTGTTTTTCACTTCAGTTTTATAAAAAAAACCCATCACGTTGGGTATTTATAAGGCTCTTCTAGTTTCATTAAAATCTTCTTATTTAAAAGTAAATAATTTATGTGCGACCTAGAGTTTAATTTTATATACTTCATACCGATGCTTATAATTATTTATTCACTTTGTCCAGTGCCCGAGGTATCAACATCAAATGTCAGGCTTCCTCTCTGTAAACTAGGTTAAGTAAATAACGAGACCAGATCACCGTTCATAACGTCCGAATGGAAATTCCACGTTCAGCTGAATGGAGTTTGCACTTTATCTCTGCTTCGAATTTTAATTAACGTTGTTTCTTTTTTACGTGAAGCTATCGGCCTAGAATTTAACTCTATCCGTATATTGCTTTACGTCCTTTACATTCCTCTTTCGTAATGAAAATAATTTAGGCAATGCATATGCCAAAATCTGCTAAAATAGATCTTTAACTATTCGATCCATTTCTATAACCTATATGTACTTTAAAAGTACTGGAAATAGTTACCGTATCGCAAATATTTCTACATCAATTGAAAAGAAAACGAAAGTGGAAAATATTTGTCCGTCGTTTTTTAGATCTCCATAATTACCGTCTCAATTTCTTTTGTCCTATACAGGGTTATTTTTCAATGAGTAACCAAATTCTAAGCTTAAGATCAAATATATAAATAATGATATACCTTTATTGCAGTTCTTGAAAATACGAGTAAATAAGGATTCTACTCTTATTTCAAATTATCCCAAAAATTTGATTTTTGGCCTACCTATCGACCCTTACGAATGTGTGCGTTCGCAGTAAAATCAGTTAAAATAATGAACTACCACATATTTTGAATTTAAAAGTTAAAAGGACAGAATGTTTGAGATTTTTTTACACATTTGCCTATATTACTTATTCTAATTTTCTAAATTTAGCCGGTTATTGTAAACTAACCATGTATACAAACCAAGTAGAGCCTACGTAATTACCATTTCATATAAAATATACTTACTAAGTGTGTGTTGATATGTGTAAATTATTTTTTGTAAGTAATTGAATTTATTATTTGTTTAAACACCAGTCTTAACAATTTAAACAGATTATCATTAGCAGCGTCTAATACATTTTGTTAATGAGATACGCGTCTAATGTGAATAATGTTATCTAATACGGGCATATGATCCAATTACTTGGGATACAGGCCCTTCTAATTTATATTTATTTTTAGGTAGACGAATTCGTTACTTGAATTTTGTCTATTTTGTTTTATTATCACTTGGGAAGATTTATTAACATGTTCTCTAAACTTTTACACATAGAAAATTAAAAATTAGTAAAAATATAAAAATATGATAACAAATTTAAAAATGGAAATTAGAAATAAAATCGTTTACAAACTAAAGAAAATACTAGAGATGAAGCCTATATAACCACAGACTTACAGAATCGTAAAAGCGTGGCTAGGAAATAAGTAAGACGACTTTTTATAGAGTTAGCGTGACACACAGACTCCACCTGATGGTAAGTGGATGCTGTGACCCATAGACATCTACATCTATCAAAATGCACATGCGTTGCCGCCGCCGCTGAGAACTTAGATGGAATCCCTCGTGAAAAGGAACCAAGAAGGAGCACAAACTTTCGGGCTCTGAAACAGAAGGGAGGAATCGAGGCTTCTCTCGATCCGGCCTCCTATAACGCCTACGTTGGGTTCGGGAACAACGTATGTGATCTCCGCAACGGAGTAACACACAAGGGCGATAACCTCTTCCTTTTCAGCAAGTAGGTTCGGACGGGGATTACGGGTCTTCCGAAGTCGTCCCGGTCCCAACGCCTTAATTCTTCGATGTAGACTGTATAATTTTGACGGATGAATTTCTTGGGAATAAAACAGCAATTATCTTCAAATCATTCCGTGAGAGAGTAATCACTTTTCCCTATCACTTCCCTACACTTTTTCTTTCTTCTTCTTATTGACTGCTGGTCTGATTTCCGAACTTTTTCCCCGAACTTATTTCCCGAAGAATCAATTTTTACCCCCAACTGAACACCCCACACCTTTAAACCACCCCCGCAACCCACCCCAAAAAAAACGAATTGCAATAAAACTCATTTACTAAGCTACCCCAGAGCTATACGCGAAAGTGAGCCGCGCCATTCGCGCGCTTGCGCAACTCAATTACATGAATTTGTTCTACTACTCTCTCACGTTTTACTTAATTTCTTTATTTGCATAAGTCTTACATCAATACAATTTATCTGTATAGATAGCACAAAACAATATCTACACTACGATATACATTACATTTTCATATCACGAAAAACCTTTTATTTATTAAATGAAATATGCCTATTTTACTCACAAGTTCGAAGTCGAAATTTCTTAAATATTTAACACAGAAGGTTTAATTTACATTTTCTCTATTTATTTCACTATTTAAAACACTTTTAAATTTCTTATACAAAACCATATTTTTCACTTATACACAGGAATTTTCACATAAAAATAACACAGAATTCACCTTTTTAGCACGTACAATCAACCTGAAATGTTTTATAAGTCATTTTTACATAAATTGCTGAAATTACAAACATTTTAAATTTTTACATATTCGGCCTCCTAAGGGCGTGGCCAGCGTGCTTCCGTGAACTCACACTATTTGAACAACTAACTTTTGCACGGCTCTCGGCTATCAGAAAAAAATGAAAGTCTGATATACACCAATTTTAACAATATTGGGTGAATAAAATGCTTTTACACAATTTTCAAACTGTAGGAAACTATTTCTAATCAGATTCTTATCAGTTATCATGTTTCTTATCAAACAATATAAGTGAATGTTCTCATAAATCAATCATGGCAAATAGGCATTTGTTTTCGTACAAAACATATCAAACTTATATAAGACAATACTTATGCGATTAATTTCCGTTAATTCTATTTATGCACAGAGTGATCATCTCGACCGGGGAACAAATCCGATCTTTAATTTTATTTAAATATTCTTTTGAATTTACATCATTGGAAAGATGATTTCAACCGGGGAAACAATCCGGTAACATAATTTATATCTTAAATTCCTTATGAATTTATTAAGCGATATTACTTAGGAAAACAATAAACTAGTCCGGCCTGGGAGTCGAACCCAAGACCTTCATATCATTAATTCGACATTTCTTCAAGATTTAACTAAGCATTTTCTTATTAGAACATTGTTGCTCGATAATTTGTTTTTTAGAAGCTATTCGTCATCGGTTGACTTAATAAACTGAAATATTCTTATAGGCGCGTCGCCAACACCTCGTTTCCAGTAAAAAACGTCTCCGGTTCTCTACACATACCAAACGAAACATAGCGGCATTAAGCTGCTATTTTACGCTGGTATTCTATGAAAGCGTGTTCCTTTCGTGGTCGAGCCGACCCATTCGTGCTTCAACCGTCATTAAGCATGCACAGCATGGTTCTACCACGTAAAATTCACTGAGACATCATTCGTTCTGAATTCATTGGGGCAGTCCCGCATAAAAATTGTAATTTTAGCATTTAATCTAATATATAAAATTAATTTTTGTTTCTACGTATTTTATGCACTGCCATGTGCGAGCAGCTATGCAGGTCTAGGGAAAGAGACCGATATCACTGCGACCTGAAAGATCTATTGTGATCGATGCACTGTCATTCCGTTCATCAGATTGCAGTAAAACTTCGTTAATTTATTTCTTTCATTTGCATGAAGGTTATAGATACAGTAGATAGCGCGCGTGTTTTACCGACCACCATTTTATTTGAAAGTACAGTATTCGATTTTAATGAATGTATTATCATTTGTATTTAAAAAATATAACTCTTCCAATTTTAAAAAACGATATTTCAACAAATGTTTCTTCTGCGGCAGCAACGCGCTCGGTACCAACTAGTAAATAATAATATTAAAAAAATATTCCTGCGAAGGAAATGATCTAGTTCCATCCACCGTTCCATTTGTGTCGTTGATAAATCAAGTACCCTATCGAAATTTATTGAACTGCTTATTGTAAATTTTATACGGCGATCGTTAAAACTTTTACGATAGTTCAATCAGTATACGTAACTTTTACGATAGCTCAATAAATATAAGGAGTTATTGAATGTATCGATGGTCTTAGATTTTGATGCAAAATATTTATGACAGTTTATTTTCATAAAAACGCTGCTTAAGTATCCGAAACGGTTTTTTTTGATGCTCATTTTTTTGACACTCATTGATGCGAACTATGATGATCAATGTATGGAATTGAAACGATTGCCAATATTATTACAGAATTGACAACAAATGACAATCAAAATGATTGGTGGCAAGAAACGCATCGTGCATTACGTAAATGACGATTGTTCTTTTTTATCGTGATCATCATTTTTACATCCCTTCACAAGTCCACTGCCTAACTTCCCTCGGCCTCCCCAAGGAATGCCACAAAGCTCGGTACTGAGTCACCTTCATCCATCGACTTCCCACATGTCTTACCAGGTCGTTACTCTAAATTCAAGTTCTTTTTATCGAATATAAATTAGTGCTCTAACAACGTAAATAATAAGTAAGTAAGTGTTAATGTAAGTGAAGCGATACCTGTATGAACAACTGCAGTGAATTTCTCTTTAAATTTTGTTTAAATCCCGTTATGCATTACCTGAACTTTTAAATATAACTAACATCATTTTTGTACGCAAGTGAGAATAACAAAACAAGCACAAAGTCTTATCTAATATTATATGTGCCCCATAGACACCTACATAATTATTTTTATATCTTATAAGGAAGTATAATCGTAGCTGTTGCAATATTATGTGGTATAGTGATAGTCATGCTGAATCTATATTATAGTTGTAGTACGAATGGGTCGGCTCGACCGAAGAAAGACCACGCTCTCACAGAATACCAGCATAAAGTAGCAGCTCAAGGCTGCTGTGTTTCGTATGGTGAGTGTGGAGAACCGGAGGCCCGTTTTACCAGAAACGAGGCATTCCATCTTAGTCCTGAGGGGTGACAACGCATCTGCATTTTTATTCTTAATCGAGGAGAAATGTAGATGTCTATTTGTCACAGCATCCACTTACCATGAGGTGGACTGTGTGCTCGTTTGTCACCCAATGCTATAAAAATATTAGTTCAAAGAAAGTTTCGAATCATATAACCATTACATAATGATTAATCAAGTATGTGTTTTCTCTTTATCTTCTTGCTCCGAGAATATGGAACATGAAACATACATAAATATTTTATAAATAGACGTAAAATTTACACTTACTAAATACAGTAATTAAAAAAAAAAAATATATATATATATATATTACTTACAATATACACATGTACATACATATAAATTGAACATAAAGTAAATAAGTAAAGTTACAGCCCTTATATGTCCAACGGCTAGGCGTAGGCCTCCTCATTTATAGACTGTGGTACATTTAATCCGTATCGCTAGTTCAGTGCGTGTTGGCGGATTTCACATGTCCTAGAAAATTTATATTTTTCAGTTATGCAGGTTTTTGTCACGATTGTTTTCTTTACAGTCGAATACGTTGTAAATCAGCACTTAAAATTGCAATTAACAATCTCGGTGCAGGCGGGGATTGAACCCAGATATCTCGGACACTGTGAAATTTACGATAAACGTATGATCCCAAAGCTACAAAATTAGACTGTAAATAATACAACTTACATAATTATTCATCATTCACATCGCCCAACATCGTTTTGTTTCACAAAGTAGTCATGTTGTACTAATTTATTAAAACAGCTTTTGCTTAGCGCTTTTCCTACGTCTCAAAGCAAGAAATTCCACAGTAGTGTTGCCTGTAAGGTAATGATAAAAGTAAAAGAAATTGGAGAATTCAGAGTAATGAAATGGAATGCTATTTATTAAATATGCGAGGTAAGTTTAGTCAACAGGTAAGTGTTCAATTTACTTGGTTTCGATTTTATTTCGAGTGTAAGGTATATATGCCATAGGGCCAGTTTCTCTCTCGTTGCGCCCTCCTTTCTGCCAAGGAGGGATCGCGTTCGTATACGGCTTAGAGATCTCTAGTCAGATCGTTAAGCCATTTCCTAAAAGGCGGTGTTTAGTGGGTAAAAGTCTCCACATAACCACGCAGCCGGCTGCGTGGTATGCTATGAGCATTCACCGCCTCCCTCCCCCGCTTTCCGGAGGGTTGCCCATATTTGCTTCGGGCGCAAAAAAAAATTCTCTGTCGCATCTTACGACAGACTGCCGTCGATACGACATGTGTTCGCTTCTCAAAGAAGCGTTATTAGGTAGTAGACCCAGTGGTGGCTGACCTTAGCGGTCAGCTAGATTTTCAGCTGATGATACTCCGTTTAGAGACGAAACGCGTGCCGTATTATCGACCATGATGTGTTTACTAGTAAAGTGGTGATGGAAGTAGTGGTGATGGGATTAATGGTAAAGGGAGTAGTGTAGCAATTGAGGGAGAGCGGAAGGTGCTCTTTAAACTACGTAAGATACGATACACTCTAACTTATTAAACATCAGTTCAATGTATATTCATTTGGCATTAAAATCCATGTTGACGTATTATATATTTTATTGTAAAAGGGGAATGAAAGTGAACGCAAGTAAGACGAAAGTGATGGTTTTTGAAAGAGAAGAAAGCAAAACGGTATGTGAAATAAGAATAGAAGGAGAGTTAATTGAGCAAGTGGATGAGTTTGTGTATTTGGGATGTGTATTTAGCAGGGATGGTAGATATGATAAGGATCTAGAACGACGAGTAAATGCAGGGAATAGATTGAATGGGGCACTACACTCTATTATGAAGAATCAGAATGTGTCAAAAAAGGCACGTATGATAATTAATAATGCTGTGTTAGTCCCTACTTTTATGTATGGTAGTGAAAGCTGGGTGTGGCAGAAGAAGCACGAAAGTAGAATAAATGCCGTAGAAATGCGGTCTTTAAGGAGTATGCTAGGGTTGAATCTGAATTACAGGGTGAGAAATTGCGTGATAAGAGATAAATGTGGTATGCAAGATGATGTTGTGACTAGGATTAAGAAAGGAATGCTCCGGTGATTTGGTCATGTAGAAAGAATGAATGAGGAAAGAGTGACAATGCAAATTTATATGGCAGATGTGAACGGCAGAGTCGGGAAGGGACGCCCTAGAAAAAAGTTTATCGACCAAATTGGCGATATTTTGAAAATGGATCACTTTAGAAGTAACCTTAATCGACGAGCATGTATGCGTAGATATATAGATGTAAAGGAGGCGAAGGAGGTATGTCAGGATCGTGCCAAATGGAAGTTCGTAGTCTCTGCCTACCCCTCTGGGTGACAGGCGTGAGTGTTTATGTTATGTGTTTATGGACCTTGCGCTATTAAAGGTTCGTACATAGTACAACCAATTTTTTTTAAGTACGTATCCCCTAGACAAAAGCTGTGTGCACTTGGAAATAAAAGCCTACAAAATATTTTTCGGATTGAATTTAAAAATTATATTTGTCGCATTTTAATAGGCATTTCTATCTTCAATTGGTACATGATTTTTTCAAGTTAACTGGTCATATTAAGCACAAAGTCATAATATACCGAAATCCGACTCGCACTTGGCCGTTTATTACTGTTCCATGCAGGTGCTTTTCTTTTGCAAAACCATCGACTTTCATTTCCTTTGGCCACTGTTTTATTGCTGTTATAATTAGATAATAACTGAATATTGGCTATTGAATGTTACGATAAAAGGACGATAAAAGAACCAGGTTTCACAACAAACGAGCACTTCAAGAGCTCATTAGTAATTCCGATATGATATTGATTGTTTAAATTATTTTAAGTTTATATTCTATTCGAAACATTCATTATCTAAGTGTCAAGAACATTAAAGCCCAATAACAACCCTTAGTACTTACGAGCGTTGTAAATACTTTCAAATTTAGTGGTACCATGATATTTTTTAACTATAATTAATTTATTCTGTAGCTCGTAATGAGGCAATAGTTTTTTTAGAACTACTATCTCTGGAGAAAGCTATAGTCCGACCGTAATTAATATTAAAACTGCGATGATTGTATTCATCGTGAAGGTTATGTTCTAACGTACTAGACTTTATAGGCTAAGGAATGTAATCCAAAGTAATAGAGACCAGATCATGTTGTATCTTCTTAGGACGTACGCGGTTGCTACTTAGTCCTAGCTCAAAGTTGTCGAGACGTTGATGAATCTCTATCGAATTATACGCGAGGTGGCAGTTCGCCGTACTACCCCCCCATTCTACCCGTGGCGTCGACCAATAATCCGGTTAGGACGACCGCACGCGCCGCGGGCAAGCACCAGGCACTGCTCTCTGATCGAACCGTAATTGGGTGTACCTACTCACCTGTCGCAATGCAGATTATGAAATAAACGATCCTTATATGGCGTTCACGTTATCGGTTAATTTATTGACGTTCCTTGAATGCCGCTATTCAGATTTAAAAAAAAAAACTATCAAATCAAGTGCAAAGTATATGTCACAATTCTTAGTTTTCCATGATATTAGATTTTTGACTCAAGATTGTTATAATTTTTTTTATTAATTCTTTTTTGCCCAGACCTGCTGGTTACTCTGCGCCTGTGTTCGAGTCTGGCTAGATTAGCTTAAATCGTATAAAGGTTACCGATAAACTTTTTCACATCTTTTCACAAAATAGAAAGCTGCTAGGTATTTTAACACACCGGCTTATATGTAGCAGCAGTACTTCGCGATCAACCGGACTTACGCTCCATATAATGTTAGAAGCTAAAAAATTATAGAAGGATTAGAATAAATAGCGCAGCATCTTTGCAAAGACGCCTAGTTGATGGTCTTAAATTGTAATAATTTCCTTCAATTAGTATATTTCAATTATACATCCTAGAAAGTAGAAACCAAGGTGAGAAGCCTACTTTTAGTGAAATTGGTGACGATTAATCTTAAAAAATTGACATCGCCTTATTCTGAGACTGCCTACAGTGGGATATTCACGCGTTCTATTAGAACTTCTTTGTCAAATTGATTTGAAACTTGATTGGCCAAAGCACTGAGCTTGATGTTACTTTTTATATCAATTCAGCAACAGCGATAAGGCTTTATCCAAACGTTTCTGCTAAAAAATTTCTGTAGTTCTATATTTTTTATAAATATATGATTATAAGACCGTTTTACGTAACTAGCAAAACTATAACGTGATAGCAATTACTTCTATTAATAATTATTAAAATATTATGATTTTTTTATTTAAAAATTTTCACACAAAATACGACGCAGTAGAGCAGTGGCTATGCATTTGGTTGCAACGATGCGGGGCCTCGGGTTCAAACCCGCGCGGCATAAGTGCTTGATTGACAAATAATTGTCGCGGGTCTGAATATTTGTCTACGTGCAATTTATGTACGTAAACCTCCACGATATGAGATAAAATCTTAGTGCAAAAAGGGTGAGTGTTATGTAACAATAATTTTGACTGGATTTATTTCTTAATTTGATCTTTTTATTTTGTTAAGCTTTTGTGAAATATTGAATAATTGAGTTGTATCAGAAGCTTTGAATAACCATTGCTCCAATGGAAATATAACATATGGCTTTCGTATTTATCATATTCTTTAGGTGTTTATGTGTTACATTCAAGCATGGCGATTGCAGCAAATCTTTCCTTTTATGGGAGATGCTAATGTCTGATAACTGGCTTATTACAAGGGTTGAATATTATGTGTAAAAGACCTGAGCGAAGCCCGAAAATGGGCTAAGTGACGCGATTGCCTTTGGAGAACCGTATGCCGTAACCGTATTGGTCCGTGAACCATCGTAAGTTGATGATGCCAGTAATATATAAAAATAATATTCCACCAAAAAGAATAAATGTGAAAAGGGGCCAAGTTTGGTACAAACGACGTTCGGGGTTGTCGGCTTCGCAGATAAAGGCATTGATGTCAGAACTATTGGTTCCAAGAACGTTGTACATTTGGATGCAATTATAGTCACAAGTACCTATAGTACCTACTTATAACTAGCAGCAAGAATAACTTTGTCAAAACCTGTTATCCTGAAATGTATATCCTGACACCGAATATCGATTATTTGTTGTTTTCAAATTTTTATACATAGACATAAACTACATTTATTCAGCAACTAACACTCATATTTATTTTATACAGAAAATAAAATGATACATAAAAACATCACGGATAGATATATAAAACACACAAAAAATATTTCGATGCAATCGAAATACTTGATGTCTGCTGAATGGTGATGTGATGCTGAAAATTGAAAAGGGCACGGACGTAACATAATGCTATCGCACGGTTGCGGTAGCGTTGGTTTTCAGCAATGCCCATTGACGTTGAACTCGCCCGCAATGATACACACTATCATTGCGGGCGAGTTCAGTTCAGTTCAGTACGCTATAATATTAGAAATATGTTCGAGTGAAGTTATCACATTAATAATAATAAAATAAAATAATGGAAGTGCAAAAGGATGGGATCTTTAGATATGTAGTATAGAAGTGTATATGATAACGATTTTTATATCTTTATATATATAAATTACGTGTCACGTTGTTTGTCCGCGATGGGCTCCTAAACTACTTAACCGATTTTAATCAAATTTGCACACCGTGTGCAGTTTGGTCCTTTCACTTGAAAGATAGGATAGTTTTTTTACCCCTGAATGACCCACAATTGTTTTTTTGCTAATTTAGGGATTTTTAATAGGACATGTACACAAAGTATCGTCGAAAAGGGCAAAACAACGTCTGTCTGGCAAAGCTGGTTATACTATAAATATGTAATGCAACTATTTTATACTCCCTAAAAGTTAAGCCGAAAAAAGTATCCTTGTACTTTTAACTTAAAAAGGGTGATGCTACTACGGATAGGTTTTCTATTGTATACGCTTGATAATCTATCTATTTTGATATTAAACTGCTAAGTCAGCTAGAACACTAGGTTTTTGGTGAGTGATAAATATGGCACTTTTCGGACCTTAACTCAAGAGCTATATAGGCTTATTCGTTAGACATGCAATATTTAAAAGTGTCTTACAAGTGTCCGGGCCTGTTTGTTTTAGAGTTATGGGGCGTTCTGAAGTGGCTCGAAATGGAACGTGTAAATATACACACTGCTAGTGCGTTGCCCTATTCTTTTCCGAACACGAATATTTCTTTTCTTTTTCTGACAAACTGCCTTGTGTCTATAATCATAACTGCTGGATTGAAATTTTAAGTATTTTGTCATATCTGAAAATCAAGAAGAACTAAGAATTTAATTTAAAATATTGCAAAATTTTCAAGATATCTGCGTTAATTGCTAACGAAACAGGAATTTCTTAGATACTAATGGAGACAATGATTTTATTAACTGGCATATAAAATATAATATACTATCAATAGCACTTGGACGACCGAGATTAGCTCATACTTCGTGTGAAAACGTATTTTCATCTTATTCGTTAAATATTACAAGAATTGCCAGCTTTTAATATTAATATTTTTGCATTACATGTTGAACACATGAAAGTATGTCTGTTCTTTATTCCACTAAAAAGATCATTCTTATCTAATCATTTAACTAAATATAATTTGAGTCTAGTATTCGATATTCATTAAATCTCATAAGTGTTTATTAGTATTAAATATATATTATTTAGGGAAGGTTTTTTTTATGTGCATTCCTAGTTTCTACATATTTTGTTTATATTTTATACTTGGGATATATGTGGTGACAGCATGAGAGATCGAGCATGGTTTTGTTCCATGAGTGCTGTAAAATTGAAAAGAACATAAATAACAGAAAATTCGGTATCCAAAAAATTAAGGAATAACAGTCTCCAGCAATCATGACGTTTTTAAAAGATAAAAGTATTCAACTGATGAAGAAGAAAAATATACAACTGCTGCGAGGATTAAGCGGTGGCGAAGGTGTGCGCACCTTCGGTACCAGTTATTTCGTATCGTGAAATCGTCTACTAAATTAGTTTCCCAGAGTAAAAGTTTACCAGCTCACCATCAGAACACAAACAGAAGCATAGACGTATTCTGCTGCAGACTATTTACAGAAAATAAAAATAAAAATTGAGAGAGACTTTATCCAGCGATATGCAGGCCTACATGACGAATGAAAATGTACAAACCAATCAATTAAGTGCAGTTAACTTAAAAAAATATTTTGTGTAATGCAGTCCAAGTAATTGTATGTGAAGCACGCATTAAAATTGCAATTCATAATCTCAAGATACGTCCAAATGAGTGTGTGAAGAGATTTTTAGTAGTGTTGTAGTGTTCATTTACTAGCAGAAGTGAATAATTGTGACGGCATGTTTTAAAAAAAATAAATGAATAACATAAAAAGCAATGCAAGTATGTGTGGGAAGTGTTTTGTATTTTTAATAAGCTTAAAGAGAAGCTTTGGCATTACGGCGGTTTATTTGATCATTCGTTAATATCGAAATATTATGCTTATTTCTAACCAACTTCAAAAAAGGAGGATTTACTCAATTTGACTGTATTTTTATATGATTCCTTTTTAATTGAAATCTGATGCTTATCCTGTGGCTTCATATAAATTTCATCAATCCGACCAGTTGCTTTTGTGTTATCCTTAATAATGCGTATTTAATTGACTTCGACAACATTGATGATGTTCTCATTTTATTTATATTTAAGTTGGTTGTAGAAATTTTTAATTTTATAACTTATTTATGGAGGATATATTCAATCGCGTAATACCATGGAACAACACGGTTCACCGTCGCGGCGGCGGACCGGAGCAGTGAGGTGCGGTGGCCTGTGTCAATTATCCGATGCTTTAATTTACTTAAATTTTTTACTTCATTGTAGTTTTATAGTTTTTTTTAAACTTCCAAAACATTTTATAGGTACAACCAAAGACATTTAAGTAGTTACCAACTATACTTCTATATATATATATATATATATATATATATATATATATATATATATATATATATATTTGAATCTCTTTGGGTACAACTTTTAATACAAAAACGAATACCAAGTTTAGTTTCATAACACAAAATTGTGTTGCTAGCAGTTAATAAACACACAGGCGAGTGCACACTGTATTCATGAGTAATTTGATAGATTGACGTTTCAATTCGACTTTGTTAGAGTCGGTTTACACTGGATGTATGTATGAAGCCAGTTTTCACCGATAGAGCAATGCGGGAGACAGTTTCTAACAAACTGAAGTTTTCGAATGAACGAAGCTTTTATTAATTAAGTCGTTACTACAGTACAATCGATCACTTTATCTTGTTAAGAGTAATATATGTGTATGTTAAATATAACAAACATCCACTGAATAGTAAATAAGCAAACTATTAAACGATGCTATCAACGTATTGTATCCAGCAAACTTTTTTTTTTGTCGAAGAGGGGGCAAACGAGCATGCGGCTCACCTGATGATAAGTGACTACCGCTGCACATGAACCAGGGGGATCGCAGGTGCGTTGCCGACCTTTTAGAAAGGAGTAAAGTAAAGTAAAGTAAAGTTACAGCCTATATACGTCCCACTGCTGGGCTCAGGCCTCCCCTCATTTCTGAGAGGGTTTAGGGCAAGGAAGTGTCCGCCGCGCTGCCCAAATGCGTGTTGACGAACTTCACATGTCTTCGAAATATTTTTTTTTCTTATTCCTCAGACATGCAGGTGCCCTCACGATGTTTTCCTTCACCGCCAAGCACGTGGTAGAAAGGAGTAAGTAGTATTAATATATACCACAAATATTTTGGATGTCTGATGGATAAGGTTACCTTAACTTTACTTTTTTATAGGATAGGGTGACAAACGAGTACACAGTCCACCTCATGGTAAGTGGTTGCTGCGACCCATAAATATCTACATGTATTCTCGATTAGAAAACAAAATGCAGATGCGTTGTCACCCGTGAGGGCTAAGATGGAATGCCTCGTTTCCAGTAAAAAGGGTCTCCGGTTCTCTACATTCACCATACGAAATACAGCAGCATTAAGCTACTATTTCACGCTGGTATTCTGTGAGAGCGTGGTCCTTCCCCGGTCGAGCCGACCCATTCGTGCTACAACTATACTTCTAATATAACTGCAGCATGGCTCTACCACGTATACGTTTTATAAAACAAAGCTGGCAATTCACCAGATGTTAAGTGGAAACTGCTGTCAGCATCAGCCAACTAGAAGCCTATAAGTAGTTGCATTTTCGGTTGTTACCCGCGGGGGCTACAACAGAACCTCTCATGACCTGCAATTATACTGGATATCCATGCCGTCGAAAACTGAAGAACAATAATTGGTGCATTGCTACCCAATAGTAGAAATAAGTATGAAAAGCAAATTAGGTTATATTCTTTAGTCGGGAAATAATAAATATAATTGAGCAGTTAAATAAGAATAAACTTTGCAACTATACAAACAACAAATTTTCCTATATCATATCATTGTGCAAATTTACTTACGGTACGATTAGATATTTTAAGAGCTTCATTTGAAATTTTTCACCTGTTACATCCATATTTTTTCAAACAGTAAAAAAATCAGTCAAATACACATTTTATTTTCTATATTTTTTGGGAAACATTCCCACAATATTTTGATATTTTTTACTGCTATCGAAGCGCTCTATTGGACTTATCGCAATTTTGGCTCTAACCAATTGGATCTCTAGAATATATTCCAATAAGTCTCCGTCACGGGTCGAATAACATCAGTAGAACTTAGGATGGTTTTTTATATTTTCTTTATCAATTCCTCTTTATAATTTCTGAATGACTTTGACAGCAGAGGTGCTCTAAAGGAGCAACAGCGAACGCAAATAAATATAAACAAAGTAGCGACGTAAGACTATAGAAAATGTGCGACTGGAGAATGTGATAGGTGTCTTTCGATTCCGGGACGACTGTATTGTTGTATGTTTGTATTGGCCTTGTCCGACATTAGAAACTCTGCAACCTTTTGTACATCGATCAAGAATGGCGCGTGTAACCTTTAATGTGAATGATACTAGAGTGGGTGGCTTTTAAATAGCAGATAGATTAAAATAAACCATAAACAACTAAGTTCGTTCAAAATATTATATTAGATTTATTTATAATCTAGCTTTTAAGATTTTGGCCGCGAATTCTTCATGCGGTTGACTTTGATTTTTCTTGCGGAAATTCTGAAAATGTATGGTTTTGTTTAGTTTTACGTTCTTATTTAGAATTTCAAATAATTAGTTACGTAATGTCAATTGACAAAATGTTTATTTTAGCTTGAAAACTTAAACAGAGACTTGATGTGATTGCTGTCTAAACAAACTTTACAATTATTACTATAAATAGCACATTTGATCATTAAGAGTAAACTTATCAAAAATGAAAAGTGCATGTTTGTTTTATAAAATAATAATAGTACAGAAATGTACTGTTATTTCGGCTATTTTAATGTTAAAAGTGTAATTGTTTGATTTTATTTAATTTGTATTATAGTATATATCAAAAAAAATTATAGGATAGGGTGACAAACGAGCACACAGTCCACCTGATAGTAAGTGGTTGCTATGGCCCATAGACATCCTCAATTACGAATCAAAATGCAGACACGTTGTCACCCGTGAGGACTAAGATGGAATGCCTCGTTTCCAATAAAAAATCTCTTGTCCTCTACACTCACCATACGTAACACAGCAGTATTAAGTTGCTATTTTATGCTGGTATTCAAATGACAAAACATCTGTATATTTACCATGTTTATACAAATTAAGATTATTATTGTTATTATATTAACTGCAAAAAGCTGTAGTGTGTCATTTTGTTTCACTTCCTGTTTTTCGTTTATCAACGATTGGAGGACTTCATGTTTTGTTTCGGTACCGTGTAACGTAGTTGAATTAAATCTTCGACAACCTTTCAACTAGTTCTGTTTTTTAAAGTTGATCTATAATTGTATAACACGTGATAGGGCCACGCTACACCTATATTATGGTTGTATCATAAATCGGGGTAGGTCCACGCTCTCACAGAATACCAGCGTAAAATAGTAGCTCAATGCTGCTGTGTTTCGTATGGTGAGTGTAGAGAACCGGAGAGCATTATTACTAGAAACGAGGCTATACTAGTTCTCAGGGTTGACACCGTATCTGCATTCTGAAATTTACCGTCAAGTGAACTGTGTGCACGTTTGTCACCCGTATCCTATAAATAAATATTAACGATTTATTTAACTCGTTAAATAAACGTCCACTACAAGTGAATGCAAGTTATTAACATCAACCGCACATTTAAAATACACAGAGATAGCTCGTGCTCTTTCATCAATTCATTACAGCCCATCAAAAGCCCACAGCTGAACTTACGAGTAGGCCTTGGCAGGCTCCTTCTGTTGCCTCTTACGATACCCACGGGACGGTCTTTAATAGTATTGCGTTTGTGAGACAAAGTAAATCCCCGTTTATTAGAATTAGCAATGACCTCGCCAATCCCTCAGGCTATTGCAAATTGATTTATTATTTATTTATTTATTAAACATGCTGTTTAGCCTTACTTAGAATCATTTAGTATCTATGTATATGGGGCAGTGGATATTCTTTTACCGCCACTACACTGTCCTATACTATATTTTTATGTAGAAGGTTATGAATCTTTCTTCTTTAATAAAATAAGATCCTGACTTCTATACAACTAAAATACCGCGTCATACAAAAAATATAATAATTAATGAAGGCTTAAACCAATTTATGAGTTTAATAATTATTAAATAACTTACGAAAATTGAGTTGTTTCAAATGCAGTAGTCGGTGTTTTACTGTAAAATATTTATTTTTGTTAAAAGTTTTAGTTATTTACTCCGGTAACCACAGCGAGCAATCTTGTTTTTTGCGGATGGTTTGACAGTAAAAGTTCATTGAAAAAGTTTTTGAGCGAACCCTAACCGCGAGTCTAATCGAGCGAGTTCTGTTCACTCGATCAAAAATAACGACAAAAATAAAGTTGCAATGTAAAAAAGTACTTATTCAAACGATGGACTTTTTACTCACATAAATTTTCTATATCTTCATCTACGGAGGATTTAACTGAAATTTGATTTAAATAACTGTCTTTAGTAACATAATAGTGCAGTATTCAGTCTTCGATGTCTTGGGAGCTTTTAAAGTATTGTATTATCAGTCTTGAGTATATTGGTGGTCACAGATCTTTTCAAGAAATATCAGACAGGCATTAACTCAAAAGTTTGACTATACTCATCACCACCTAACAAGTGTGAAAACACAAAGCTCAGTTTCTCGTACCGGTAATGCTACCCCTCATCACACTATCACTACCTGTGGATTTTGGGTTCGGCGTTTGGGATAGATCTTCCGACATCAGCAGGTCGTAAGTTAACCAGCAGGTGAGGTAGTTAATAGAAATAGCAGGTTGCATCACTCCAACTTACACTTAAGAATGATTTTCTGATAATTAATAGAATCAGGCGTTACTTTGCGAAAATCCGTTATATTAAAGTTGGTGAAAATTACTTATATCTGCTTAATGAAATAAAATTATGTGGCTTACTTAGATTGAAGACTAGACCTGCTCTCCCTGACTTAGCGATCAGCCACTGCAGTCTACTTCACCTGAGGATGCCTCGTGTAGAGGAGCAAGACCTGTCGTATTGTCGATAGTGGTGTGTCTTTCCTAGTGGTGTTTGGAGTGGTGGTGTTAGGATTAGTGGTGATGGGGATAGTGCATGCAATTGAGGGAGGGCTCTTCAGATTAGGTAAGACACATCATTTTATTTCATTAAGCGGATGTAAACAAAGTAATTTTTACCAACTTCAATAGAACGATTTTCTGTTTACATTGTAATTTGATCTATCTTCCCAAAGTAATCTTTGTGAATTTAAGAAAAAGAAGTTGAATAATAATTAAAATGTGACATCTATTTTACTTTTTATTTCTCTTTTTTCAAACTCGCCTGTCAAACGTGGCGACTTTGTCAAATATCCTTCTTATAAGGCAATCTTTGGGGAGGCCTTTGTTCGGCGATGGCTTTGACAGACTGTAATGAATAAATGAAAAATATATTTTCTTAACAAAGAGACGAAAATGTTATCTACTCTTGCGTAATATAATTTTAACCCATATTTTATACTTGCTGGTTTTATGCTGCAGTAGCCTTAAAAGCTTCATAGGTCAAAGACTCAGAAGTACAGATGCATGCGTTAAATATGAGCTCAAATAATTATCCTGCTTTTGAGTTCGCTCTGTAAAACTTTTTTTTAGATCCGCTTTTATAAACACACTAAATCGTCATTGGATGAAATTAAACAGTTTCTCAGTGAAATAACATGATGGATGTAAAGTATTATTGATAACTGTTTTTTAAGAACATCTTATATAAATAAACGTTTGAATTCTGTTTATAACCACACACTACACAAGGAGTCACCAAACACGCGATTAAGGATATTTTGACGCCAAATTTATTTAATTTATCCAGAAATAAAGATAATATATAAACCGTTATCCTGTTAATAACTGCGTGGCGGACTTACGGATTGTTTTTCTTAGCAGTGAAACGCATTCAAATATCAAACATGAACCCAAAAGATAAATATAGCTGTGGTTTCTTAAATGTAGCTTTTGTTTATCTCTAATTTCACTTATGTAGTATAATATTATGTATAGTATATGTTAAAAATAATACTACTGTTATTTTGGGTTCCGTAGTTAAACAACAAGGAACCCTCATAGCTTCGCCATTTCCGTCCGTCCGTCGGCAGTTTTACTCAGAGACCCTAGGGAGTACAAAGCTGTAATTTGCCATAGTTATAAATATTACTCACGCCTTAAAGTTGTAAAAATGAAATCTTGTAACACATTTCTATTTCAGGCACATGTGATTTTTACCCGTCTATTCCGTCGTGTGAGGTGTTGTTGAATAGGACCTTCAAAAATATTGGGGGTATGGAACAACATTTTTTTCGGTTTAGGGATCCGCTTGCGAAATATTTAGCTTTAAAGTGGTATTTTTTATTCGTCATGTGTTCTCCATTCTACTGACTAAACCGCTGTTTTTAAAAATATGAAAATATGAAGATAGAAGTATATATAATTAAATGAAATTAAAGCTATCACAGCTAAGAAGGCTTACCAATTCAACGAGTAATATTCGACCAACTTATAAAATGTACTTGGATTAATATAAATTTCCTTACAATCGTCCATAGAAAAAACATTATAACTTGTAATTTTATTGTAAACTTTCGCTTATTTTATAGTTCTTGTAGGCCTATAGTTTCATTCTTGGTACTCTTGGTTTACGCGGGCGTTCCACAGGATAGTTTAGGGCAGTGGTGTTTAAGGGGTAGATTCGGTACGGCCATGTATATCTTAGGGCTACACTGTCGGAAGCTAATAGATAGATAGGGAACTATGATTATTTTTGTACGGACAAGGCATGTGAATAATTTTTCCGTACTTTCGATAAAATATAAACTATTACGAAATTTTAGGGGCTGAGTGACAGTGAGTGATTCGAGCCGCTCTGCGCTGGATGCGGTCAAGTGGAAGGAACTGGCACTGGAGAGCCCCAGCTCAGAGATGGGAACAGTATTCCACGTGCGACTGAACCTGCACCTTGTAAAGTTGCAGGCGGTGTGCCGGCATGAAATACTGTCCCGCTCTGCTGAGCACGCCAAGCTTTTTAGAGGTCAATTTGGACTTATCTTCCAAGTGACCACGAAACTGCACGTCACTCGATATATCGACGCCGAGGATTCCGATACTGGTTGAGGTAACAAGGAGAGTGCCTTGAAACTGAGGAGATACGACAAAGGGGTTCTTTTTAGCGGTTAACACGCAAACTTGTTTCTTCTGAGAGTTAAACTGGACTAGATTTAGTCGCCCCCAATCCGAGACTTTGTTAAACAAAGACTCGACTTCAGACAAAAGTTTGTCCCAATGAATTTTTAATTCTAAATTTTAATAATAATAATTGCATAGCAATGAATGTTACAGGTTTGCAACATATCATTGATATGCAGAAGAAATGGCGTTGGTAATAGCACGCAGCCTTGTGGAAGCATTAATAGGCTTGTAATCGGAGCTTGCACCGTCTACAACGACCTTGATGCACCGATCTGCAAGAAAGCTGGTGATCCAATTGCACAATTTCTCGGTAAGGAAGGGAACTTCGAAAGAAACGCTTTATGCCAAACCCGATCGAAGGCCTTCCCAATATCCAAACTAACGGCCAATGCCTCCCCCTTGGGCTCTACTGCTTCCGCACATCTATGAGTCAGGTAGACGTAGAATTAAATAAATTATACGATGATGAATATCATGATGATGAATGCTGGTACCTCAAGACTATGATTTAGGGCATTGTTTGGAGGATACCTATGTTCAGCAATGGACTTGTGATGGGCTGTAACGATCGTGATAGGCCGTAATGTTTGTGATGATAATGATGATGAAATTATACGCTAAATAAAGCTGTATATACCCATAACAGGTATGTGTAAATATCAGCAAATTCTAGCATTATTATATTAAATATAGTTTAAAAACAAGCGAATAAAGTTACAGCCTTAATACGAGTTGGTACCTCACTATGCTGGGCACAAAGCCTTCTTTAATTTCTGAGAGGATTATGACTTATGAAGCCGTTAGTCCTCCGTTCTGCTTCAGATTTCACGTGTAATGTAAATTTTATTTTTTGGGCATATATTTATATCCTTGTGATATTTCCATCAAAGTACAAAGTAAATCAGTACTTAAAATTTCAATTAGCAAATTTAGTGGTGCTAGCGGAAATCGCATATTTTTCGTGTTTTATCGTGTACTGTAAAATTTAAATCGAGCAAAGCAAATATGATAGATAAGATTACTAAGGAATTTTCAAAGGACTAACTTATTTAGAATTACTCATTTTACATCTGATATATAATTGGCTCAATTTGTATACCATTGCTGGATACATTAGCACTTGACGACGGCAATATAAGACTTATCGAATCCTTGTCTTGTCTCCCTGTCGCAGATCTTAGTATTTTAAGTCTGACATGAGATTGACGATTATTCCACTGAACATCTGAAAACCGTGATATTTTTGGCACTTTTTTAGTCAAATCTTACCACACTTTCGAGATTTCTTTCGAGAGTCTTTTACGTCTATACCGTAAAAAAAATTGTATGTACATAAAATTAAAGTCGTGTGGTGACGGCATAAGAGAGCCCATCACCCAATTTCTCGTTCTAAGAGGTGACTATGAGATATGTCAGAAAGATCTTATGACTTTCGATAGATGGCATAATAGCAATTTCGTAAAACACATAGAACGGTGAAAAGCAGCAGATTCAATGGTGCTAAGAGTCTTGTATCGCGATCGTCAATTCAATTGCAAAGCGTTAGAATTAAGACAAATCAGAAAGGACGAAACACGGGAGCTGGGGAGGTGCATGTCCACCAGTCGTCTTTTACGGATTGATGACGATGACGTAAGATTTGTTAGATACCGAGATATTGGCCAACTGGTTTCGATGATGTTGGTGCTGTTATGCCTATGCGGCTCTTACAGCTTCATCGGTCTCAGGGCTCACGGCCTGAGGGTCGCAAGCTTAAAATAAAATTTAAAAAATATCTCCATCGATCTGCATCGTTACTTGCGTAACGATGCTCGCCTACGTCAGTTGAAAGTAGACTCGCTTCATCCCATTCGATGTACTAACAGTGTTTGTTGCACTAGGTGAGCGTGTAGTGTTCGTGTGTGAATGGCTGGCGACACTTGGGACGTTGGAATCTAGCGGAACAGAGGGTTCAATTAGAGTGTTACGTGGCCTCCGGAGAGTTCCCGTAACATTTGGAGTTGGGGCGTAGGTAGCCTTTCCCACTAACGGTTTGGGATGCCTATCAGCCCTCTCAAAGTAGCGCTGAGACTTTTCCTTGAAGTATTCAGAGATCGTCGGGAGTTGGCAATCTCTGTATAAGTCGGAGTTTGGCTGGTACCACCGAGCACCGGTGGCTATACGGATGAATCTGTTTTGGATGACTTAGGACATTGAATAAAACATACACTTAGGACAGTTTGTTCTTGTTGTTAACTAGCGGATGGAGATCACGACTATTGATGAATTTGGCACGGTTGTGGACAAAGCGAATATGTTACGAGAATGTCAGGCCGTGGTCGAATGTCACCCCTAGGTATTTGGCCATTGTTAGCCAGGGGATCTGCCGGCTGAACAGGGTGATCGTACCTTTCGCTTTATCAGGATTTGTGTTATAACGATGGAAAGTGGAAGTTTTTTAAAGGATATTTCTACACTTTTCTCAGGATTCAATTCGATTCTCCATAAGCGAAACCAATCACCTAAGTGGCTGACGGCTGCTTGGAGCATCTTGGTGAAGATTCTTTTGTTGTGATGGGCAACGAAAAGTGCCGTGTCATCGGCAAAAGGAGTAGTGTTACCAACTGGGTCTTTAGGGATGTCACTCGTGAAGAGTGTGAAGAGAACTGGGGAGAGGACAGAATCTTGCGGCACTCCAGCATTTAGGGGACGCTTTGAAGAGCGAGTACCCTATATTCGGTAGCAAATACGGTTGGTAAGAAGTTATTTTTTG